>BLFN01000798.1:671184-676184 GCA_014634225.1 Acropora yongei | reverse complement strand
GGTTGTCTCAAATAATTACAAGGCAGTAAAAAGTATTCCGATTTATTAATGACAACAGTAGACTACTCAATTTTGAAAACACTGGAATTACTGTTCTTGAAAAAAAATTAACAGTTTGCGTTGTGACTCCGATCATTCGTAGAGCGGAATGATGCGATATGAATATAAAAGTTTAGCCCAGCCACCATGTGTTTGTTGTTTGTGTCACTACGAACTCAGTTAGTTCTGGAGCATTTATCAACTTACTGACACATTGGATTTGTCTGATTTTTCCAATAACGGGGATTATGGATTAAGCAGCCTCGCTCAAATTAATGCCTAGTGTTTGAAAGTTTGGCTTTGAAATTTCTTGAGAGGACGACAAGTGCGTTTAAAGTTGAATGTGATATTCAAACTGAACAAAGCTACTAAAGCGTGCTTATCCGGAGGATTATGTACAAAAGCGATCACGTGATCGTCGCCATCCGTATTATTGACGTCCTCAATTATTCAGTTCTGGAACAAGCAACTGCGAGAGTCTTCACTTGGTCTTGGAAGGTGATCGTCAAACAGCTTTAAACCGTTGAAGGAAAACCGAGGTTAACAGAAGCTTGGCGCCATTATCACATTGTTTGACACTTAGTTGAATGATTCTTGCTCGAGGGCGCGATAAATGATTGCCCTTTACGTTGTTGGAAAGACTATGCTCCGTTGTCTGAGAAACTAATTCTAAAGCACTTGGTTTCAACAGCGTTGATTTGACTATTGACTATAGCCACATTTTCCTCTTTGTGAGATAGCTGAACATTCAAGGCAAGCGAAGTCAAAATCGCTTAAATTGTGTCCCTCTAGGAGTCGAGCGGGTTTGAAAAAAAGTTGCTTGCGCACACACCCGTGAACTGAGGCATAACACACTTTTATGAAGCCTTGTAATTGAAGGATGCCGGTCTCCTTGATTCGATCACATTTGTTTGCAGTTGGCTCGCTTTACAAGCTTGATCAAAGAGGTTCAATGATAACCAAGGAAGCATCAAAACATATAAAACAAAATAACGTCAAGCAAAAAACAAAAAAGGAAAGCGTACATAACGCTTGAGAACGTAGTTTCTCGGCGCAAAGAGCAATTTTCTAAAAGGTCTACAGTTAACGAACGGGCTACGAACAATGAGAAACAGAGCCTGTGGAACCTTTGCATGAATAGTTGGAATATTTCGTGTGTTAAAAATTTCACACGCAGGAAATAGTTTGGTAATTGTTTTGAGCATATTTAATTCTTGAGGTCATCAGTACATTTCTCACATCAACAGTTTAGAATAATGCACAGCTGGGACTAAAAGACCTTTCGTTCTCGTTCTGCATGACGTATCGGCTAACTTAACGCGAGACCGTCATTTGTGAGGTTCTAAAACTTCGCAAATAATCTCGTAACATGAGTATGAAACGCTTTCTGTATAATATTTTCTTCTAAAGTGATTTTGAAATGATACCAAGAATGCGCTTTAATTTCACAACGAACTCGATTATCATAGTAGATCTAAACTTGTAACAACTTTGAGAATAAATAATTTATTGCAACCTCAGTTCCCTAGGTGAAATTCTCCTCCAGGACCCTTTATTTTTGAACATAACAACTACTTAAATGTCGAATAATTTGCTTATGCTAATGCTTTGTTCCAGTCACCACTGGCCCACCAATTCAGCATTTAGTTGCTGCTCGATGGACGCTTTTTGTTGCCAAAATTTGTACGGTTTTCCGTTAATAAATGCAAGTCCGATTCATACAAAGGTTTGTCTCAGCATTTAGGATTTTCTTGGTACACGACTTGAAACCAACTATCTCACAAATGTTGTTAATTCTCAAAAAGACTAACTGAAGGTTAAATGGATCTTCCTCTAAGAAGATCGGTTAGATGGAATCTCAGATGGTTTCAATCCACTAGATTACAAATGTAGAAGGTGAAAATGTAATGCAAGCTATATGTGAGGGACTTACATGAGGTCTAAGGCTACAAATAAGCACAGTGCGCAAAGCAGCCACCCTAAATCCTAACATCAAATCAGGTAGTGGTTTCCATGTGACAAATACGACCAAAACCTATCGCATTATCCATTAGTAGTGCTATGAACAACCAGGTGAATAATCAGACATGCTTTGATGCAAACTAGTCTGATTTAAAGGTGAGTGCTACGTGCAAAGTTTTTACAAGTTACTTTCCTTACGTTTCGGACTTTTTTGTTTTTGCGTTGCCGAAGATGTAATGTATACTTAATTGGCCCCTCCCCACTGGGGCTTTTAAGAAGGGCAAGGAATCAAACCACTGATATAAACTTAACAGGTTAAGAATCACAACTGGCAGGAGGCAGACCAGTTGGCTTTGTACAAGTGCAGCCAAGGAGTTGGATCAGAGACTCGAACAAATCCAGCCAGTGCTCAGAGCGGGACTTGAACTCGGGATATCCAGATTTCAAATCCGGCGCCCTAACAACTCAGCCACGCTGCCTCCACAAGATCTACTAAACAATAATGAATTTGGTTTTGATAGCGATTAGTATCTGTTGGATACACGTTTGTAAATGAGGCCTGCAGCTTACAAATCCCCCGCCCCGCCCCGCCTCCTTAAAAAGAGGAGCCAAACAAATTGTGACTGCAGACTTACGGTGACGACTATCCAAGTTGCACCCCACTTTTCAGGCTCTGGTGACTACGAATAACCTCCTTGATGTACAGCTGACAAAAATTTATTAGTCATTCATTCATTCATTCATTCATTCATTCAAATGAAGCAATGGCACCTATCTTTTGAGGGGGTTGAAGAATACTCTGTGTTAGACAAGTCAAAATCAGTAACTACTAGTACAAGTCCATTGTGGACTTCTGCTTCTAGTATCAATCATATTGGTTGAAGATAATTTTGAACAAATGGACACAAATTCACTCACGTTGATGAAACGAGGAACATTTCGGTCGACCAGGCGCGTAAAACGTGTGGTATGACGGGATATCTCTGATAAGTACCGATTTACCACATGTAATACAGGCGAAATGCCAGCCAGTCTGTCAAAACCTTGAAATCAAATGGCGTGGAAGACGCTACTAGTTGAAAAAAAACCCACACACACACAAGAGACCAGACGAAAATTCTAATAGAAAACCAATGGTATAAATCTTTCAACTGAATTACTTTCATTTTAACTGCGAAAATCCGTCAGTTGCCTATAACGGTTTTCACGGTAGTAATGCAAACTTCATTTTGTCTGGAGATCCGCGGTTTCCAGATTTCAGTTTGTTTTCTAACTCTTTCTTATTTTGTCTGCTTTCAATGTCCAAACTGACAACTCATAATAACGGCAGAATAAAAAGATGGATGAAAAACTTCGTGGTATGCAACAGTGTTTGCTCAGAGTAAACCAAACTGATCCTACGAAATGTAATCTTCCATACGCTAGAGACCAATAGAAGTTTAACCTGCATCCCTACTCCGCTCCTGCAATGTCGAGCGCCTTGGGCAATAAGTGGCCTTCTTATCATCTATAAGAAGTCTTGGTACTAGCCTACAAAATAGCTCTTTACAACTTTGTAACAGAATCCATGAAAATTACGAATTCGCAAATAGCAATTGTGCATTTAGTATGTGCCGATAAGTGCACCCTGCTGACAACAACGTTTCCGCCGTATTAATTTTTATGTTTAAGGCCAATAATTAATTTCATTCTAAAAATTTGAACAACATTCATATTATTACAATTGTTTCCCTGAGTTTCGTGCCAAACACCCTTAAAGACCTCCAAATCCACATAACCCACCCTTTGTATCTGCGTCTCTGACAAGGTATAATTGAGCGAGAGTCTAGAGTCTGTCTAAAAAACTCGGCGACCGAGTCAAAACCGTGACTGAAAAACCATATTTGCCATATGCCTTTAATCACTAGCCAGTTCAATTCAAGTCGTATAAATCAAAATAAAGGCAAATGGAGTTGTCTCACCAAATATTTAAAAAAGCTTATCTTGTACGATAGTTTTATAATCCAACAATTAATTCATAACTACTGCACAATATGAATAAAGCGCGGTGTTAGGTGACCCAAGATTATTTCAATAATTTTACAAGAACAAGTTATTCTTGGAGGCATGGAAGATACTCACCTTAAGTCTAGAAATAACCTCAAAATACCGCACAGTATCTGAATCTCCCTCGATCCAGCTACAACCCAAACAGCCATACTGCGATCCACAAATGTTTCAATTGACTTACGGCGCACACTCAGGTTGTGATCTTGGTTTTAGCTTACATTGATAACCTTCATGGTTTTAATTAAAAGATTATTTTTCTTTGCTCTTTGAAATTCCTAGTTGAAAGAAGAGCAAGGCCTTATCGAATTGCCTTCATAGCAGGCATCGTTGATCACTCATTCAATTTGACGTTATTAACATGACTCATGGCGACACCCTCTCTGAAAACCATTCACAGCTTAACAGGGCTCGCCGAATCAGCTACTAGCGTCTGGCCATCCATTTTGAAATCTGTTGTACCTTGGACTGAGTGAAAGAATTCACAATATTAAACTTGATTGCTTTGCCCTTCACTGTGCCTTCTGCCAGCGCTGAAACTACTCCCACAACTGCGCTGTCATCGCCACGAGGAGTATCCACGTAAACTCCTGATCCCGACACGCCCTTCACTCCATCACAAAAGTTGAGAATCATGTCAGCGGATGTTTTATACACATGACAGTAAGTGTACCATAGAGTGTTGTACCATTTATCTCCATGGAATCCGGAAAACTGAATTTTTGAACCAGGCAGAAGGGTGCTTGTCTGAACGGACATGTGCTGTCTATTGTGGGCGCGCCTGAGTTTTAAAACTGCAAAGTCATATCGCAGTTTGCCAACTTTTGAGGATGATGCCTTCTTCCATTCCTTTGGAATGTACCGTTTTTGTACTCGGATCCAGTGGAATTTGCCTGACCGTTGAAGCAAACCTATTGGTAAAAATAGCCTGCTCAGTGAGAAAGGAGGTCCGA
>BLFN01000798.1:656184-668684 GCA_014634225.1 Acropora yongei | reverse complement strand
GATAGGGGTGATTTCAAAGATTTTCCCAGGGTGTTTCGATGATTTTTTTCGCCGTTTGAAGAACTAGAGATCATCTTTGGTAACATGAGAAGCAAACATATCAGCGGAAAATGTGAGGTTTGCATCATAGTATGGATCATGTATTACTCAACTCTCTTGTTCCTTTTCCTAGAACGGAGAAAAGAGACCAAAATCACGTTGACTATCAGCAAGTTCCATTCAACAATTCAAAAGAGTAGAAGAATGGAGTGAAACGGAATAATGTGCGTTCGGCGTGTATAATTATAATGTACTTCGAGACGGTGGTTACTCCTCAAGGTTGTCAAACCCGCACAATTTCATGTAAATTTCATACATAGCGCATCACTTACCTAATTTATTGAGGATTCGTGTCTTCAGCTTGCTGACTTCTTCCGCCGCTAAAATGACTCAGTCCACACGTCGATCGCTTTGGAATTTCTACCCACTCGGATACTAGCTAGAAATTGTCATTTCACTTACGCACTGATCCGCGGTTCTATATAAAGAAACGACAAAGTTAAGAAATTTTTAGTGTCACTACATTATCATAACAAAACCCTTTATAATTAGATGTAATCGTTCGCAAGAAAGCTTGAGCTATGACAGTCATGTTTTACATTCCAAGCCCAGTGCAGGCTTAGTCATCCTTACAGCATTTACGCAAAGCGGCCTCCCGTCTGGTTCTTTTCCTTGAGATAATAGAATTCCTAGCATCGTTAACAGATCTTTCCAGCTGTAAATGTGACTGTCTATTGTTTGAAAGGTATTTTAGAAGTGATTGGTACGGCACGTGGGAGACATCACTCGCAACTTTAAATATCTTTAAGAAATTGTAAATTTGCGTCAATATATTTAACCTATTTAACAAGAATAATGGCGACAAAAATAACCAAATTTAGCCCTCACCTCAGGGCATTAGCAGGTAATAAGAGAGTCACAGAGACTTGTTCACCTTGCATACTTCAGAGCAGCGCTTAACTCAGAAAGCACACAAGCGTAAATTAAATCGGTGATAAACAAAAAGCTGTTTCTTCAAAACAATTTGCACAGCATAATCCCATGGTGGCAAAAATACACAACTAAAGCTCGTTTCGCTAATTGAACTTTGAACTCTACGGGAATGATTTAGCCTAGAATGAGAAGATCTAGAAGAAAAAAACATAGGAAGGCATAGAGAAAAAGGCAACTTACAGATTAACTAACAAAGGACGATTGTAGTATGTTTGTCTCTATCAAAGCAATTATCGCGCTGGTCGGAACAAATACAGGGAATAGAAAACAATATGGTTCACGTGACTTTCTCCTGAGATCTTGAGAGCAGGAAAATCACTGACTTCACAAGGCCAATTTACAACTTTCCTTCTAGAGTCACTCCGCTTGAAAAACTGATAATCGCATGCAGTACAGTTAGCCCAACTGCGCGCATTCTAGCAAAGAGCCAGCTAGTGATCTCCAGTCCGATCAATGTTAATCTCTCTCAAGTCATTTCTAGGTTTTAACGCATTTGAACAACGCTACAGCACATGTACATGACCAAAATATCTTTGAAAACTCACCCTTTTGTTAACTGTGTGTTCTCGAGACTAAATTCAACAGAAAACGTCTTTCAATACAGAGAACTGCAGAACCTAACGCATCAGGACAACTACCTCCCGTCAGTGAATATATATTTGCATCATTTCATAAAAACAGTGACTCAAGTATAAGCTTCATTATTACGCATGCCGCTTTTTTCCCGCGATGAATCGTGAGAAGGCGCCAAGTTTTTAAGAGACTGTCTCCCATTTAGTTGGCTGAAAAACACGCAAGAACAAGTCCTGCCTGCGGAAGCCTGACTAGCAATCGCTTTTTCTTGAATGTTATGAAAATGAAGTGAACCCTGTTTTCGGCTCTGAGCTCAAGGCATGATTTCAGTACTGAATTTAGAAAGGTTTTAACCTCAAGAGAGCACATCGGTAGTTCATTTCTATCATTAGCTTATTTTGGGATAGAAAAAGAAGCCCTAATTTAGGCACTCACTTTTGAAAATCCACCCTCTGACTTCTCAAATTTTGCTAACTTAAGAGTATAAGATTTACATATATACCAATAAGCTCAACGAAAGTCTCAAAAAAAAAAGAGCAAGAACAATAAATAAAAAGAGCAATGACTAAAATAACAATAAATAAAAAACTTATGTTACAACCTTTCGATTACGTGTCAGGGTATCTCATAGGTCAATTATTCCTGTGTTGTCCACGCCATGCTATTTTTTTTTCAAAGTCAATTTAGGAATGTTAGACCCCTAGGAAAAGTAAAGTTTCAATGTTTCCTGATACATTGATAGCTTTGCCTTATGGAAACACCCCTTAATTGTGCTAAGAAGTTGAACGCTTGTTTTCAAATTTCCGTTCCATTATTGCTGAAGTGTGTACGTACCGATGTTTTACTTATGTTTGGTGTTGGTCGACCGTGTTCGTCAAATGCAGTAACCTATCAGCAAGCAATGCTTGCGTTACTTTTTTTTTTCGTAAATTACTGACACCAACAAAAGGATGTCAACCAGTAACTTCCTCGCCCTTGTAAGCTAGCATTGAGAATGCGGACAATTTGTCCTACTAATCTAATTATCACCTGCAGCTCCTAACACAATATTATGACGTTGCTAAATTTTTCTTTCTGATTTCAAACAGCGAAATGTCTTTAGTTACGTGCACTTTTTAACAGAGAAACAAGTAATCGACCAGATCTGACAAACAAGACACTCGACGTGTTTTCGCATGCATAAATATTAGGCTTAAATAAAAAAAAATTATAGCTCATTAGCTGATAATTAACGCATTTGAAACTGGTTTTGGAATTGACGCAGTTTAAGATATTGCTAATGCGATCATTTGGAAGGGCCTTCATCTCCATTTGTCCTTTTTGCTTCTCCTACGCCCAGTTAATAATTTCTATTTCACTGAAATGAACAAAATTAACTCGTTCAAGCAACCAGTATCGCACGAGACATGGCGCTTGGCTAGTATTGCCACTTTGCTCCTTTGCTAGAAAAAAAAAAAAAGAAAGGAAACAAAGGCAAAAAATAAGGATAACTTTGTTCCCATTGGGTATCGATAGGTGTTGAGTTTTTCTCGAATCGATGACTTCTCATTTTTCCTCCCTTTTCTAAACTTATGTTATGTAAACAATGAACTGAACGGGTACGTACATTTAAAACGAAATCGCGCTTAGTTTATGCTGTGGCACGCAAATGCACGATATTCGATTTGTTTTTGCTGATGAGGTTAATGCAAAGGGACACATTTGCATTAGCAAGAGTATCTACACTTTCTCATCCACATAGTACGTCGAAAGGTCAAACCGCCGAGAGCTCAAATATAATGTCAGGACAAATGCCTTACCATTAAAGATTTTATCGAACCAATTAACAGTGTCTAAATTCAGATTAATCATTTTGAGTAGAATGATCACAGAAGAAAGGAAAAAGAAAATTATTTTGATGCTTCAACGCAACAGAAACACCGTTCTAGGTACTTACCACTAATTGGACACAAATCACCCCTTTCCTCTTGCGCTCGAAAATTGTCCCTGTATTGGCTGCTGGTAGCGTAAGGAACCCAAATTCTAGTTAACGTGCTGAATGCTTGGAAGAAAGGTACTATTGATTTTCCGATCTTCCTTCGGCAATCAAAAGACCGTGTTTCGAGAGATTGACGTCAGTGAAGGAAATGAAATTACGTAAATAAGGAAAGAACGATAGCCTCTAAACAAAATCACCGAGACTAGGACTTCAGATCAGATGCTGCTGAATCCACTTCAACTAACGAAGGTTAATCTGACAGAAAACGCGCATCCGCGATGATTGAGACTAGCATGACTGGAGATCACTAGCACATACAGTCGAATGTCCCAAGTCGTTGCAAACTGCGAAATCGTCTTCGATCTCAATAATATGACACCTTACTGTCGTGACTGTCAAGCGCGAGAATACATGATCAATATTTTTAAGCCGATGAGTTGCTACAAGCACAATCTCTGAACTATACATTTTGACCTCCACAAGACTTTTTCTGGCAATAGGTCTTTGCAAGGAAAATGGTGAATTCTAAGTAGCCGTCCTCGTATTAAATGGTAAGTAGGCAACAAATACTTAACTTCTCAAACGTCTCAGCTCTTTATTGCTATGCAAGTAACATCAATGTCAACACATTAGAGGTGTATCGAAAAGCATCACGTTGGACGATGTAGTTTGTTGATAGTTATCTTTCAAATTTTACAGATTTGCACAACACAATGCAACGAGACAAATTTATTGAAAAGTTGGAACAGATCTCAGGTTGTCTAAATTTAGTGCCACCAAATAGCGTTGGTAAAATCGACTTTCTATGTATGGTGCACAGTTGTGTTCTCTAAATCCGATTGAGCTACTATATATCACTAATTACTACCATATAGCAGTACTGTTGACTCACATTTTAATAGTGAAAATCATACCACATCAACTGAAACATACTCACAATAGAGGGAGAATGTCAGATGCAGATTGTTGAGTGGGTGACCGAGTAATGTACAGAAGACGGACAGGGTAGTTTTCTGGACCACAAAAACCAACTCTTTAATATTCTTCCTATCACCTTCCATGATTGCTGAAAAGGTGGTGTATCGCCCTTTCGTCCAAGGGTTGAAACCCCTTTGTTGGTTTTACCGATCGCGGATGCGAAAAGACTTTTTTGAACCATTGATCTCAAAATAATTATGCCTCAATTTGTCTTTTTTTACCCTATTGTAGTAAACTGTAACTATCTACAGCCTAGTGTTACGGGTGGAAACATGGGAATGGAACTTGGTTTTGAACGTGTGGAACTTTCTAACACAAGCTGTCTCCTGACAAGATATATTTTATACAACATTACAAGCACGGAAATTATGTTTAGCAGTTTTTGACGGTACATGAGCAAAATAATGAGACGTAGATCTGTAACTCCCTTCAAATCTATTTATCACTAAATTAAAAGAAAAGGCGCTGTCTGGGGTCAACAAAAAAAATAATGTCATCGTTCTTACCGAGCTGCTTGAGGAACAACTCAAGTAGATATCGCCACAATGAATTGGCTTTCAAAATTTTGTTTATACAATGATGGAGTTCAAGTTGTGTATTTAACCCAAACGTTGACGGATTTATTAGCGCTTACAGGAGAGACCAATACATCTCGAAAGGGATAGGATACTTCAAGGATGGACAAATATTTCACAGTCTCATTTAGATAGCCTCGCTACGTCTTGTTGAGGAGTTTATCAGGTTACGGAATGTTTGGACATAACAGACCGAAAAAAAAAAAGACGCAGTGATTTCCAGCAAGTAAATATTTTGACTCCGGTTAAGTGAATGTTTTTGTTCGTAAGCTTTCGTATACCGTCTACATTCTGTTTCCAACGAAAACGCCGCGTTGCAAAAGTCCAGCATACTGTTTTAATGGCAACTCGTCGAGCTAGTTGATTTCAACTGCCGCTGCATGTTCTACCAGCTAACTAACATCTTCAAAACCCACATTCACCGGCTGCATGAAATTACCCAAGCATGTTAAGTTCAGTAGTTGTCTCTCAAATAACGGTCAATCCAGTCTCGAAAGCTCTCAGTTAAGGTGAAAACTCCATATTTACCGCGAAGTCCACAACCTTGACCCCAGCTATTAATTCCACCAACGAACCACTTTCCCTGGAAGTCCTTGCACATAAGAGGACCTCCTCCGTCGCCGTAGCATCTGTCGTCACTGCCTTCTTCAAATCCCGCACAAATCATTTTTTCTTTCACAAGACCAGCGTAAGAACTGACTTTGTTACAGGTCTGACGAGAAACTACGGGAACCGTATGCGACCTTAGAGGAGTAGAGCTGCGGTGGAAATTGGATGCAAATCCCCAACCTGCCACTACGCAAGAGGCACCAGGCTGCACACTACCTTGATTGGGCAGGCATAGGACGCTAACCTTGTCGTTGATTTCCACTGACTTTTCGAGGTAAACCAAAGCAATGTCATTCTCGTTTGTTTCTGTTTTATATTGAGAATGGATATGTATTGATTGAGCTCGTACGTTTTGCTCGCAACCTTCATTAACAGCAAGGTCAAACTCTCCGGCGCGAATAACCCATTGAGAGGGCTGTTTAAACCTGCAAAGACAACGTCAGGACATATGGGTATCTTGAATGTCCTCATTGCGTAATGTCCATGCTGCAGGTAATAGCACACATTTTCCTCAGGCATAATTTTTCTATTAACTGAATAAAACTAAGTTAAACCGAAGAACCCTCAAAATAACAATGCCAATTTACCCGCACCATGCACATTTTTCGTATGATTTGTAAACGGGGATTGCACCCAGTCCGACATACCTTCTAAAACAATGAGCGGCTGTCAGTACCCATCTTGGGGCTATCAGAGCCCCACTACACTGCTGCACAGATTGCCCGATAAGTGAAAGAGAAACATGCCAGGGCCATTGACCAGACCACTGCTTGGATGTATCTCCTCCGAGGTGGCTACGAGGTGTGGCGTGCTCTCGGGTTCCACATCCTGTCATAAGAAAAAAACCTCAAATTGTACGTCTCTCCTAATTATAACTGACATTTTACCCTAACAAATTCACGGAAACCTGCATTCTCAAGATAACACCATTTGAAACAAGATTGAAAAATGAGCCAAGAATTATCAGAAATCATTGATATGTTATGATATTATAATATGGTACACTTTCTATTTGACTAACAAAAAATATTGTTCCTATGACTCTCGATTCTTCTCCTAACAATCGGAATCAAATCCAACAACACGAAAGGAAAAAACGGCAAACTTGAAAACGGAAATTTGGCATATCTAAAGGTTGATCATTAATTTCGCCGTTCAAAATTGTACGCTGTAACAATTAGGAATCCAAAGGCTTAAAATACAGGGTCCATGACTTTGGACGGCATGGCTTTTTACCTGACTAAGACTAGTTCATTCCACAAGTAAAATACCTTGGTAGCCCTTTTCATTTTCAAGTTTGTATTCCTTATCAGGGCCATCATGATAAGTCATTCCAACCTTGGTCTGTATCTTGCCAGATACAACATAACGAACCCAAAGACTACTTCCAGAGGACTGTACTGGAGAGGGAGCCTTGCTACCACAAAACTTGCCAATAAGTGGTGCATCTTCCGTCGGGCCGTCCCGGACCTCAACATAGTCCTTAATACAGGAGGGGTCAGTTCTCAAAAAATCAAAAGTTGTGAACTTCAGAATAACAGCACCCTTATCCGTGGATGAGGTAACGTTCCACTGGCAGTCCATTTTGTATGGTGGATTTGATTCACCGCTCATACGATGGCCATTTCTTGTGCAGTTTGTACCACTAGGTGATGGTTCTATGAACAATGGCACAGCATCGTGAAACTAAAATCCCGTGGATTTGCCATTACAAAAACATTAACATTACTATCACTCTATGAAACATAAAGTGTGGTATATGTGAGAAAATAGAGAAATTGAGGCTATATCTCAATATAAAATTATTTAGCAGAAATAATATCAAAATAAAGTTTGATTATTCCACATGTACAATTTGATAAAAGGTTGAAAAAAAGCAAGTGAAATCATGAAAAAAAAAACATCTGATTGATAGCGCTAGCAGTACTGGCTTATTTTGGCTTAACAAGTAAAACTCCATTACAATAAAGATTATTTTGGTCGGCATAATTGCTTTTCTAAATTATAGTTTGAAAGCCTTGACACTAAACTGAAACTGAAAAAGAAAATGGAAAGCTCGTTTAGTTAAATAACATACCTGCCAGACACCCATACAACTCTGCACGCAGAGAAATAAAGTTATGTTTTCTAAGGGGCCAAATGCGGATAGTGCTCGACTTAATGGCTCTCTCTAAGGTATGTGAAACTACTGAAGTCCGATCTTTATTACCGTGGAATATCTGTGGAAGCAAACAAGACGACGCGAGTGATTTTACGACTCGATCCAGAATTACTACAAGCTAAGTAAACTTTGTTCAGTTTGTGGACAGGGTAGGACAACTTTGCTTTATGATCAAGGGGGAAGATAATCTGATCTACGGTTTTAAAGTTTTACAAATCTAGCTATTCTCATAACCGTCAGGGCACTTAATTCCAGTGTTTCGTTCCATCTTGCAGATATGAAATTTAACCCAGCGATTGAAATGGTTGTCAAATTACACTTAGCTCCATGCTTCAAATCACGTAAAATAATTGCCGGCCCAATACCATTGGGGCTACTGGGCGATAGAATAGAATCCTGTTCACGGGAAGGTCTCCGACAGTAATGCTGCGGAGACAGGGAGAAGCTCTGGTTGTGTGCTGTGGCTTTGCGACCTGACCTTTTGCCACGTCAACGCAAATTGATACAACCGCCATGCGCCCGGGTTATATGCGTGTGGCATTGCGAGTACGGATAGGCCATTTTTGCAATTTTAAAAATGTACTCTACTTGTCCTCGCCAAAAGCCATGGCGCGTTTTGAAGCCGCATGAACTCGTCTTTGTTGTTGTTGTTGTTTTTGGAGTCTTGTAAGAATAAAGGTCTGACCAAGGTTTCTACTTTTTTTCGTTACTACAGACTGTCTTATGAGAGATGCGCGCGTCATATACTCTCACTTTGCTCATCTTATTTGTCAATCGCAGATCTTATGGTATATCTTAGCTAAGTGAACGGCCTACCTAGGCACATAAAATACAAACAAACAAATAATTACAAAAAAGAAAGGAAAAGGACAAAATAAAGAGGAATTGTTATGAATGTTATTCATCTGTGTTTTGTAAATTGAGGCTATTGTTCAGAACATAGTGTGACCTCCATAAATGTGTACTGGATTGGTCAATCTCCAGATAGTAACTGTTTGAATATTCTACCCACTCATATGGAAGCCTACTTAATTTACAGAAAGTTGTCCGGCTTTTTACTAGACAAGGAATGACAAGGCAAAAATTGATTACCTTGGTCCTCCATTGAACTTTTGATGTGCTCAGACGGCGATGAGGTATTGAATAATTACGCCATATCCCCTCTCCATTTTTCCACGACATACGGTAAGACTCCACCCACTGATCATTTGCTCCCCCATAGCCTTGAGTAGCAACACGGGTGACGATGAAAGGATCATTCAGGTTCACTTGAAGCCACGGTGACAGGTCTTTAACATTTGCAGTCCATCCACTTGGCCATCGATTTAAATTAAGTCTAGCTCTTTGTGCACCGAATTTCTTTGGATCATTGCTCCAAGCAGATGATGCTGCAAGTTGTCCATCTTTTACGTTTCCGTTTTCTAATCCCAATGGTTCCTGACAGTTATCTCGTAAAGAAAGGATTTGTAATAACGATTTTCGATTAGAAAAAGAAAATTAATCGAATTATGCATTCAAGTTTGTAGTGACTGGGGCACATTTGGAAAAAAATGTTACATGTATTAGGTCAGGTAGTGGACCTGACCTAAGATCTAGTATGCTATGCCCCTGAGGTACAATAAAGTCGTAAAGAAAATATATGGAGTAAAGGACCTATGTTTCGTACTCTTTGGGCCTCTAACTGAACTCTAAACACTAAGCAAAGAAGACTTTCTTGAAAGAAACTCCAATGAAGAAAAAAACATACAATAACTGCCCTACCAAGTTTACATCCATATAATTCCATTCGAAGACCAACATTTTCCTTCCATGTTATTGGTCGGATGGTCAACTGTTTAGTTATGAACGGCTCCTTCAATACATGACGAACTACAGTGTCATGATCACTATTGCCAACGAAAATCTGAAGGACAAAAATGATACAATGACCAATTTCAGAGCAACTCATTCAACCCAAACGTTAAAACGATTTCTAGTTTCTAAAGAAACTGTGGTGCTGCGTCGATGGGAGAGTGAGACAAAAATTGGGTTTTATTAAAAGATTTGATTTCTCTCTGACAAGGGCTAACTGTCGAAACGTCAGCTTTCTAAATCTTACACGGTGATAATTCAACCTTTATCAACTCATTTGATAAAACCCAATTTTCGAAACTTAAAAAGTCTAGAAATCATTAACGCCTGCTAAGTTGTTGGTTTGAAGAAGCAAAGAACCCGAAGTTGCTTTCAGCATAGTTTTATCAACAGTTCGTAAATACCTTTCTGTGACCTCTTGTAAGAATAGACTTTTTCTTTTACAATTACTCGTGTAGCCGCTTTAGGGCTATACCTTGATTTTCCCGTCTTCATGATAATAAACTTTGCCGGCTCTAATGTCGAGCCAAACAACGAAATAGCTTTCCACCCGCTCACTAAAGACCAAACTGCCATGTCCTTGAGTCGCGATTCCAGTGATCACGTGGTCCACATCTAGAGAGATCTTGAGCCATGGGTTTTTATCACGCACGTCTGCACTCCACCCCTGTGGCCACTGTTTATTGTTAAGTCTAGCTTGCTGTGCACCAAACGCTCCTATGCCACGCCAAGAGGAAGATGCAGATAACTGGGCATCTTTGATTTCACCACTCTCAACTCCAAGAGCGTCCCCGCACTTTTCTTAAAAGATCAAACATCAGCGTCACTTACTTTTGAATTTCTCTCCAATTGCCTAAGCAGCCGGTATAAAAAATAGTTTAAAAATTGGGAATCATCTTCAATTTCTTGCAAAGTTTTCCCCCATATATCGGACAATGACACCTACTCCAGTTCTTAGCTGTTGATCTGGAGATATTCAAATCATCGCAAAACCCCTTTTCCAATATCAAAGCCATCGTTTTTAAATTAACATCACACGGTTGTAAACTGATATCTGTTTTCTGCTTTTACGAAAATAACATCTAAAATAAAGGTCTTACTAGATGGATGAGGAACAGGTCCACTTAAACTCGGATCGCTCTCCTCGTTATGCTCCATTGGTTTTATTGCTTGAGCCATAGTTATCCACGTGACCTCAAAACCTCTACTTCCAGTGCCATCTGAGTGATATCGCATCCACATTTTGTTCTGGGAGCCGTAAATAATCATCGGTGCAGATTTACAGTACCGTCCCAGCAATTTGGAGGAGTCCAACCCACCATCCCTCAGCTCCACGTACTCAGTGCTACAATTTTCATCACTGTTTAGGTCAAATTCGTTAAAACCAATGGATATATTGTTTCCTTCGTATACTGAGAGAACCCACCGACAATCCACCGGCTCAAAAGAGGGGTTGGGATAATATGGCGAGAACAGATCACCGCTTGGCTTTTTAGGATTTCCCCCACACTCTAACAAGAAAAGAAAAGTACTGAATTATAATTGAACCAAACCATGTATCCAAAACCTGCCTTATAAGTGGTACTAGACGAAAAAAGTATAGAGTGCTTTCACGTGACGTCACGGCGGCCATGTTGGTGTCCCTAAATAAAGAAACGGCGGCCATGTTGGTGTCCCCAACTAATCCTCCGGGATTTGAACTCTTTTCTTATGCAAACGCCTTCTTTTGTTTTGCATTAAAAACATGCTCCTTAATCACGTGAGTGAAAACACTCTATAACAAAAAATTGGCATTCCATTTTTATATCCTAGGACAGAGATAACAAACAAAACAAAACAAAACAAAACAAAACAGCCGAAGAATAACAAATAAAAAGACAAACATCAACAAAACAAACAAAAAAGATGATTAGGGGTCAAGTGAAACAGCAAAGTAACGAGGGTGCCTCTTACAACGGACAAATACTTGAACTAAAACGTTGTGAAGAATTACCGCCACGCTGTCTCATACGGAAGTGATGCTTTCTTTCAAGATACCACCTATTTCAGTCAGTCTCAACGACTTCGCATCCCTCAACGATTTCTGAGTACATTGCTTTAGGAACCAACATATTATTTGACTTACAATCAAATTGGACAAATTGAGATCTAAATAACACAAAACGATGTGTTACTTATAAATATTGAGATCAAACTCACGCGGAGGTGAGGTGGTTATTTCATTGGATGGAACTTTGGACGACGTTGAGACAAAAGTTGGCTTTTCAGTAAAGTCGACTGGAATAGCAGACCAGTAAGCTTCGAATCCTTTCTCTGTCATTGAGGAGTCTGACTTGAACCAAACCGTCAAGAAATTGGACTTGGACTCTACAGCATCTTTGCTTCCGTTTCCGCAGAATTTTCCAACAGGGATTGGAGAAGATGGAAGTCCGTCCATGACAAGCACGAAATCAAACCGACAGCTCCGACTGTTTTCCAGCAGGAAATCAGTAAATTCCAACCTCACTTTATATTGCACTGGAAGTTTGATTACCCATTGACAATTAACACTTTCAGGATAGTCCTCGGGATAGTCTGGGCTGCGCATAGAGCCAGCCATCTTGGTAAAAGTACCCCCACAAACTAAAAATACGGGCAATAAAAGCATTGAAACTGATTGGCACGTCAAGTTTTTGGGTGAAATTTCATCATTGATAGTGAACACGAATTCGGAACAAATGGAAATGACATCAAGTTAAATGCA
>BLFN01000798.1:643684-653684 GCA_014634225.1 Acropora yongei | reverse complement strand
CTCTCGCTCCGCTCAGGCGCTAATGATGCTACTCGGGCCACAAATAAACTATATGCCCTCCAAAAGTCATATGATTGTCCTATTTAGAACCTTTTTTTTGTTCGTGACAATATCGATTGGGGTACATAATCGGAATAGACACCAAAAAGGAGGATTAGGCATAAGAGGTCATTTCTACTAAATGACCAGGATTTTAGTTCTCCAAGAAAGACAATATATCTAACAGAACTTAGAGTAGCTGAGCACAGTTTCGAATTCAAGTCAACCAACCTGAATGAGGGGTTTGTGGATTAGATGACCTTGGCGTTGATGGAGATGGTGACCTTGCATCACGTACAGTAGTACCCCGCGTGGTAGCAGCAGTTGAACTTGTCGTAGAAGTAAAATCGGCAGTTGTAGTAATCGTCTTCACAAATTCACTTGTCCAGATTGCCTTGAAGCCATGACTTGTAGCGTACGAATCAGAATTGAAAAGGATCCACAGATAATTGTCAGTGGATGTTATGGTGGCTGGTCTACTTTTGCCACAAAACTTCCCAACCAATGGGCTTTTGGAAGACGAGCCATCTCGTATCAGCACGTAATCGTACCGACAAACTGCATCCTCTTCAAGGTCAAATGACTCAAACGAAAGAATAACTTTATCACCAGCTTGTACTTCTATTATCCAGGAACACACTTTGTCCTCCGGATAATTGAGAGGATAGTTTGGTGTCTGTATACTTCCACTTGCCCTTTTTTCAAATCCACCACAATCGCCTAAAATTTGAGATATACAACTTTTACATTGCCTTCATCATGACGAGCGGTTGTCCCTACGTTACAATTAACAAAACAAAACTACAACAAGCTATACTAGTATTCCTTCCAACTCTGCTCAAAAAACTATTCTGCGGCATATCTATACAGCTCTATGCCAAAGTTTCTCGGCTAGGATTCACGACATGTTATTTTTAGCTAACTCGCTGATTGGTTGTGTGTTCATCTTTCGATAAAGTGAAGTTCTAAATCCTAAAGATTTTTTGAATAAACAAGATCTTAACGACAATTAAATATATTGCCAACGCATTAATTAACGTCCGACCAGTGAGGAATTTGAAAAAATGTTGGCCACACAGGAAGTGTATAGAAAAAATCCTTGAGTTTCCTGAGTGCAGTGATGAAATTTCTTAAAAATTCTCACCACAACTAAAATATTTTAAAATCATTTATATCTTGAGAGAAGCGGACTTGGCAGTTGTCAGAGAAAAGAGAGCACGTGCGAGGCAGATTACACGAGCACTCGGCAACGAGGGTGTGAATGTAAATGCCAATCACTCAAAATTATCATTATTCATTTAATACTTTATCAACTGTGTTGACAGTGTTCTCTTCTTGCAATGAAAACTTTTTCAACATTGGATTTACTTCAGCTATGATGCTTTGTTAGCGCGGGCGAATATCTGCCATAACGGGATTATAAATCATTAATCTGATTTTATTTAGCGCTAAAAACTAAGTGCTCGACTTACCAACTTGCTGTGCTTGGCCACCTAGGAAGAATATTACATCAGAGAACATGTAAACGATACCTTGAACACAATGTCCAATGCTTGGAAACAAATTATAGTCAGCATGCTAACCGAAGACACCATAATTGTGTTAACCGTAACAAAGCACATGCAAACTGGAGAACATGATTCCTCAGCTGGTAATTTACCAAGGAATTGTACAATCATCGACATTAACTCACAGAAGTGCAGTCGTTGACCCTACATAAATAGTATTGTACTTGAAATAATATCATAAGACGAGATGTGTTAAAAGTGTATTTCTCCCTAGCAGCACTAGTGAAGAAAATTAGTGAGATATACAGAGGGTTTATTATTTTGGTTGTAAACTACTTTTTCAACTCGAGGAAATGACTTCTGTAGACCGTCTAACAAATGTCGATCGGTTGGTCCCGGCAGTTTGACTAAACAAGCAAACAGACGAGTGAAATCTTTATCAGAGAGTCATTTGCGAATCACGTAATTCGTGTTGTTGAAATACTTCAAGTAACTTTAACAAAAGCGTCAACACCCAGACAAAATTTAATTTCTTAATGAAAGGAATTACTCACCTGCTATGTTAACAGTAAAGGAAAAGTAGACGAGCAGAAATACAATACAGATTACACGATCCATGTTGCAAAAATTCCAGTTGAATCCAAAAACACCAAAGGAATGTTATGAGCAAATCCGGCTGCGCTGAGCACAATTATGCAGATGCGCAGTGAAGCAAGGAAGTTCGTTTTGAGTCGTCACTTCACCCTTTTCCCATATATATTAGTCAAGCGGAAAGTTTAATGACCGTACAGCACGAATCTACCTTGTAGCCAATCATAAAGTGGCACTCAGAGAAGTGATTCGGTAAAGTAACAGACACTTGGATGCAGGTCAACACAATTTACATAAGAAAACACCTTCCCCTGTTTGGAGCGGAAATTCACTTCTTCTTGAATATTCAACAATGTTCTGTATTAAATTCAATCCAACATCTACACGAAAAATTTGGATCTGTGTCTTCAAACCGAAGCACACCGATGATCACAAATTACACTAAGGAAAGTCACAGGCAGAAAATCTGTGGTAGTAAATATTGTTGACGCGAAAACCTTCTAAAAAAGATCCTTTAGCAAAAGCACAAACGTCTTAGAAAATGCAAAGGCAAAACACGAAAATGACTTTGCTTAAACTTAACCCAAATGAGGCTTTTTAGTCAGAAAGTTGCCTCTAAGTATGATTTTGTCAAAAGATGCCCAACATATTTAACATAAGACTCAGACAAAGTTGTCAATATGTTTGTCTGAAGATTGTTAACACAAAGTACAATCGACACCGCGTAGCTCAAATCATGATGACACAGTGGAAGGTTATGGCAATAACAGAAGAACCCCCATTATTTTCCCCTGCTCTTGATTATGTTCATTGGACCTGAAAAACGGCCGCTATCAAATCTAATAGTAATCAGCAACACCGCTTTTCAGTACATTCTCTCTCTCTCTTGCTAAAATTATCCACAATATTGGCGGTCAATAAACATGGCAACCACTCAAATACTTCCGTTATATTGGGAAACGAATTCCGTCAGGTCTCTGACAGCTTATCTCACCACAGGTTTAAAATTATGAATTTCATGAGAAACGGACAATTGTTATTGTTTAGATTGGTTATCGACGTAGATGAACCAAACGCTGGGCATCAAGTTAACTGATTAGCGAACTATCTTTGTCTCAACTTTTCGCAATGGATATTCGCAATTGGGTAGCTCATCGGGTTTTGGTAAAATTCATCCAATGGATAGTGATCTATCCACTAGATCATAATAAAATCCAATCTTGATCAAATGGAGATGACCTTCACGTAACAATTGCAATTGCCAAGCAATATATTTGTTTTCATGCTTCAACAGGTTGACGAGTAGCATGACATTTGAGAATCAACTACATAGTTCCCGCATCTTTCATTGGCCCTTTTCCTTGAATTTATCTGAGAGATCAAACTAAAGATGGGGTCTGGGTGGTCTGCGCGTTTCATTTATGGCTGAAAAAGAGAACTTAAATACCCTGTGCTATGCCTCTATGTATAATATGTTAAGTATCATCAAGGTGTGAATCCCTCAACACTGAAACTGAACATAAAAACCCTTTAGTGAAGAGAAGGGGCAACAAAGTAGCCGGGTATACTTCGGGGCATAAAAATGTCAATTTCAGTGTGGTCCGCTCAAGGGATAAGAGTAATAAAATTCCATTATTTTGCGACTGGTGTGAAAGATAATGACGCCTGCACCATTCCTTTACATTATTGTTTTATTGAATTTAAAGCAACCATGAGAAACCAATCAAATTTTGTTACTTCACGTGTGAGCAGAAATCCCTCCGTTTTCTCCGAAATGAAGAATACACCAGATGCTTCTTACAAGGACTCTGAAGCCCTAGCTTGACTCTTGGTGGGGTATGTGGTTCCACTGTGTCCGACACGTGTTGGTTGGAGACAGGAAGAGCCAATAAATTCGCAGCATCAAGGTGACCTGTGCGGACAAATTCGAGCAATTCGAGCAATTCGCGGCAATTCGAGGCAAGTTCTAAAGATCATATGGTTTGATCTCTTCTTTTTACCAGCTTCCAAAACGCGTAAAAGGGCCAATGCTTCGATTGAGAAACAACTCTAAATTTTCAATACTTAAAGCTTTTTAAGTCAGAAATCTTCTTCTTAGCAGGCTATCTTCATACAAAATGGATTTAAAAAATCAGGAGTGGCAAGTTTTTTTACCTCATTTCATCTGTGCATTGAGTATGATGGAAACAATTCGGCCAGCAATTCAATGAATTTTAAGGACAGCCTCAATTTTGTTGCGGAATAAGAGAAAAGAAAGGGAAATGTCCGAAAAAGCCAGCCGCATATTTAGCAAGAATGCTTTCCCCTTTTCAATAAACAAAAAATTTTAGTGTTTAATTTTGCAGCGTTCAGTTTCCGCTTCTTATATACCATTATATTCAAGTTTAAACAGACGCCAATCTATAAAAAAAATCACACAAAATGAAGTTGTAATTGATCCAAAGGTCCGTCAGGTATGGAAGAGAAAACGCTGAGATAATGGTAAAAAGTTCACGCCTTGAGGCAACAGAAATTGATTTGCCTCTTTTCAGGCGGATTCACTTGAACAATTCTTTATTCCTGTTGTAACCAACTGACTGTTTTGCATGGTTGTACTTACCAGCGTTTGTCGCAAAATCCATGGCGTAAATTCCATCGTTGTTGCAAATACATTTATCACCACCTAACAGTGAAGAGGAAATGTATCCCCATGTCGTCAGTTTAACGTGGTTTTAATTTTTCGTTGCGATATATGAAAAATACATATGAAAAAGTTTCCCTTTAAGCCAAGTCCGATCAGTAACATTTACTTAAAACTTTTAAGTTCTGATGACCCTAAAATTCCAACTCACCTAACGCCAAAAGGTGGCGAACAAGGTCACAGTTTCCAGATGAGGCAGCAATAGACAGTGGAGTATTACCAAGCCAGTTTTTGGAGTTAATATTGCATCCTTAGAAAAAAATGATATCATAGAAAAAAGGTGTTTTCATTACTTTTTCTTTTAATCAAGAGTGATTTACTTCGTTCTGTGATTTATTCATGCTATCGTGTTTTAACACTGAGGGCCAACACAGCAATGGAGCTGCTGATTAAACCATAATTATTTGGATGTGAGTATAAGTAACAGTACCTGCTTCAAATAGTAAAGTGATAATGCTTAGTCCATCGGTCACCTTTTGTGTTGTGCAGCAAAAGCTCGCAAGATGAAGAGCACTGTCTTTGCAAGCAGTGCAAGAACTAACATCTGCACCTGCATCATACACAAAAAGGGAGCATTTTACCATTAGTGGCCAGTAGCATGCATGCATCATAGTTAACAAGGACAGCCAGAATTAATGGGGAGCATTTTGTCACAGTCGACACACTCACATTTCAAAACTGTTTAAATGCAGTGACTGAAATTTCAAGGAATTCAAGCCAGAATGCTACCCCGATATTCCAGTATTAAAAATCTCACTCTCCCCACGATTCAGTGAGCATAAACTCTAGTCACAGGTTTAATTCATGAATGTACCTTTCCTCAACATATAGGAAATCAGACTGCTGTTGCCGCTAAGACAGGCACACTGAAAAACAAGGACACAAAACATTGTTAACTATTAATTTTTATCTCTAGTGAAAGGGTAGTATTAACTTATTGAAACTGCACAATGTAAATAATTATTTACTTCTGAGTGTTTTCAGTCACCAATGTAGGCATGTGTGAAAAAGCAGATAACACCATAATTAAATGAAGAACAAGTGAGTATTTGAGATAAAGGAAGATACAAAAATGTCCAAAGTGAACATGTGAGGAACAATCATACAGGATGAAAATTACTTGCATAACTGTTTGAAAATTGAGTGGTTTTAACTTTAAGTACATTTCACTGTCTATTTGTATCATTCTAGATGAATTTTGCAATTGACATCCATGTCCTCTCAATATCTAAACACTTCATGCAAATCATTAAATTAATAAAACTGCTGTTTGAGTAATTCCTCAATGTGTCTATAATTCCACTTAGCAAAACTTACCAAAAACAGAGTTAACCCAGAGTCTGATTTGGAATGTTTGCTGTTTATATCAATATTATGCTTCTCTATGAGGGATACAATATCAGCAGTGCTTCCAGGCTCATGTGCATTCTATAACAGAGAGCACAATACTTAGGATGGATAAACTGCTTCTGTAGTGAGGTTCTGTACACAATGGAGAGAGTTCCAAGGTATTGCATTTAACATATCATTAAATACTGCTACATCCCTCCAATTTGATCAAGGGATAGAAACCAGAAGGGGGGGCCTTCCTGGTAAAAGGCTACTGAAGTTTGCTGTCAGAGGGGATTGTAATTTTATAACGATTTGGTGGGGTTGAATTTTCAGGAGAGTCTCCCATTAAGCCAAAAAAGGGTAGCAAGACTAATATGAGCCAACAGTTCATAATCTTGATTTTCCTTTTCTTTGTGTATCTGTTTAGGTTGATAAGGGGATGTGGTGCTGCATCATTGTCTCTTACTTTAATCATTTTAAACAACCGTAAATGGGTCATTATATTACTTGCAGGCTGGACTTGTCTCTCCTTTCCTGAAGAAAAGCAAAGTTTATCAAAATTAGGAACTTCTAATTACATATATCATACTTTGAATCCATGATAAGCAGGGCTGTCAAAAAGATTGAGAGTAGCAGGAGAGATGGGAAAAGTAACAGGAGATTCCTAATTTTCATTTTCCTAATGCTTGTAAAATTGAGCTACATGCATTCAGAAAAGCCAGTGCATTTATCAGAGTAGATGGTGAAATGCACCAGCTGCCAGCTTATTTTGACAACCCTGCATAAGTGTGCAGAACTACTACCACAGTGCTCATAACAAATGCTAGAAAATTATAGAACCAAGGTAAGTTTGGGAGAATTCAAGAGCAGTTTGTACAAGTACAAGACCTAAGATCAAGTGACTTGCACCAGCTCAAGATTTGTCCCATATTCACCTGGTGTAAGAAGTATTCATAATAATAATAATGATGATAATAATAACAATTATTATTATTATTATTTATTATTATAATTTAAGATCTTCCTTTTATTTTTTTTTGGATGTAATCTATTTTTTAGTATAATTTATATATCACATAACATTAAAATTATTCATTATTATAATTATAATAATAATAATAATTATAATAATAATAATAAAAATAATGAAATCATGTTGAGATCAAAAACATAACACGTAATTATGAGTCCAAAGTTATGTATTTAGCTAATAATTGCTATCAATAATAACTAATATTGAAAATCAGTGCCTCCTTTCTGAAACTGCTCACCTCTAGCCTGCTAGTTACATTTTAGCTTGTAATATTTTTTTCCTTATTTTTCACCTACTCGTCCAAGTTCTTTCAAAGACAGCTTTCAAAATGGAAAAGGCAGCCAACACCAATGATACTTCAAACAAACAGTTTCTAAACATTACAATGTATTTGAGGCCTATTTCTAGCTTACGTGTTTTTCGAAGCAGTTTGAAGATACAGAGGATGATAGCGATCAAAACTAGAAGAAGTTTCCATCTTGTCATGAGGACAATACCAAGCTGATTAAACAATTTCTCTCCATAGGTATCAAGCCTTTGGATCTCTTGAAGGATATACTGACTACCAAGCAACAACTTAGCCAGGGAAATGTTTACTATCTCAGTCACGAAGCTGTGAAGACCAGCAGAAGATTTGTAGAAAAGGTCAAGGAAAGCGTGAGGCGAGATGAGGGATCCAAACATTTTTCAACACAACGGTACCTTAAAACATAAATGCACAGACGCCAATTTAGATGGTGCAGTAGAGAAGGCTTTCCTCAGATTAATCAGTAACATGGTATTAAAGCTCAACTGAAGTCTTGGCATCGATAAAACTTACAGAGAAAAGGCACAGTTTTCGCACATCTCAGGTGCTATCATTCGTCAAACGATGTCGCCACTAATGTAGTGGGTGTATTAGATCGTGAAGGTTCCACTTCAAACTGGTACAGCCTGCTTCAGACTAGCGATGATGCCAATCGAAACGTCACTGTATTTCACCGCGAAGAACAACCATGCAAAACCATTTCTCACGGAGATAATATGAAAGTTTAAGGCGATATATTTCAAAAAAAAAATGTGTATATCCTATGTCTACATCAAAGTTTCCGAGCATTGGGAGCTTATGCCCTTTAAAGGAAAGGCTGCTTTTACAAAGGTGGCCTCATAATCCAGAAGTCTTTCTGAGACATCAACTCTAAGCGGGCCACGTTGGATGAAGAGAAATGGGCCATGACATTTGAAGTACCACCCATACTCTTCACGAACAGTGGTGGATCATGGGTTCCTTTATAACGTTTCCAAAGACCGAACGGCAAAGCCTGTACTGGTGGGTTGCTATCACAGGCAGCGATTACGATTCTTTAATACAAAGAATTGTCTGAAATTGCAGGGTCCTTACCTTACGTGAAAATTCAGGCTTGATTTCAAGCAAAGAGAGAAGGAGAGAAAAGTAAGGGTAAAATAAAAAAATCCAGTCAATTATTTCCCGCCAAAGACGCTGTGACAAGCCTCGTTTCAGATGATTTCAGTGAGAGACTGGGAAGATGAATAGGGAAAAAATGGCGGACGGCAAGGGTGAATGAAGCATTTAAGAAGATTTTTTACGTCTGAACATGAACATAGGCTCGGGAGACTCTTGCTGAAACGTCTCAGGGAATCATTGACCTTGAAGGAGATGGAAAACGAACAAGAAAAAGCGCCAGTGAGTGTCCACCAATATATAATAGAAAGATTGTCGCTACAGCTAGAATCAGCGGCCATGCCACAGTGAATCGAATGTTGAATGAGTCACATGCTTTCAATGCCTGAGAAGGTCAAATTAATTCGAAGAGCAGCCACTTATGTTGAAATTAAACAACTTGCTTCCACCAATCTTTTCCTTCAACGCCTTTATTTGAATGTATAATCCTTGTATAATTAGCCTGAAGGAAGACAACAGTTCAAGCTTGAAAAGGACACAGAACTAAGGCTTGAGATCCCTGAGGGAAAAGGAAAAGCAGAACTTGTGGTAAGTTGAATGAGAGGTTTCAATTCATGACAATGCATCTGCTTTGCCAAACAACCTTCAGTTTAACTGAAAAATAGCAATATCAACTTTCCTTGTTATACAGTTTCATATTTTAGCTACATTGAGCTATTCATTGATGAGTATAAATAATAATATTATGGTCTTTCGATAATTCAATTGTCTGTCCTTCTGCGATGCCAATTTCATACTGAAATTGCATGGTGCATCATCCAGTGTGTTTTGTCTTTGAGAGTGTTTTCTCTCAAGGTTGATTACACATAATTTTTTTCTGTTAAGCTCCTTCATGGTCAGGCTGAGGTGTTTGGTACTGAGTTGATAAGAAACAAGAGGCTTACATTCAATGCTGGATCAAAAGTTGCAGTATACACCTGGCATGGTTGTACTATAGAGATATCCTTTTGCACTTTAGTAAACTATTTTCACCTTTCCAGGTCCTGGAAATAAGAATACATTCATGTTGTTACAGTGTTAAGTGTTCCAAAATACCAATGAAAGGCTTGAAATACATTCCTACCTCTGGCATATTTCGATGTGCATAAGAGTATTTAGAGTATAAAGATATTAACTGAAATGCAGCCGTGTTAATCCGAACACAAAATAATGTTGATAGGGTTCAACTTTTGATGTGATGAAGGGCTAAGACTTAAAGATCAACCTCTTTATCTTTTTGCGGTGGAAATTGATTTTGACCCATATCAACTTTTCTGATACTAAAATTTGATCTTTCAACTCCCCACTGACATTATACTAGTAATAACTGTTAATATGGTCCATTTAACCTGCTATCTATTTCAGTTTAAGTGTTC
>BLFN01000798.1:633684-638684 GCA_014634225.1 Acropora yongei | reverse complement strand
TAAATAATCATCCACACTCCCTCCCCCTACCCCCCCCTGAAGAAATCCTGTGATTATTATTATTATTATTGACGAGACAGAATTGTTTACATGTGATCATTCTGACTCCCTTGAATGTCAAATTTCATGAATTACAGTTGTAACTTTCTTTTCCGGTAGGTAGTGGTGAGAAGTCAGGAAACAAGGCGCAGTTGTAGAGATGATAGAGTGCGTGCTTATTTTTATGGCAAGAAAATGAATTTTTATCCACACATTTTTGAAGTCAGATTTGCTGATATCAAGATTTTTAAAATAGGAGGTAAGTGACTTGTAGTTGTTAAGAAAATCTCCATACATCTACAGTATGCTGACTATAAAATCGTTTGTTCTTGTATTGTTAAGTTGGACAATTTGCTAAAAGAATCCTGTTCCACAATGTGCTCATGTCCACATCATCAAGACTGTAAATTATTAATTTAAATTGATTGATTTGTACTATCCTTTTTGTCTCTTGTTTTCAGCACCAGCTGTTCCTGATTCATGCCTTCCACTGGGGATGTCTCCTGATCAGAATGAGACTAAACTGGTAGCAGTGCAACCAGGTATAATGATTAACAACAACAAGATGCTGGCTTTCCTGTGCATCTGGGTCTATGATGGAGCAGTTTGCTTAGCAGTCAGCAGTCTCAGGCTTATGTGCTCAGGCTCACGTAGATCATGTGTTCTCATTGTAGCAGCTATTTGGAACCACATTGGGAAGAGCGTTGTGCTGGCTTTGCTTTTTCTTCACGTGTTTTTTTTTTTCCCACTGTTATCAATAGTGTGCAGGTGCCTAGATGACCCTGTTTGGGGGCTCACAGCTGGGTTGCAGGGATTGCTAGCCATGGGAGCATTTTACTGTCTAGGGGCTGGCTGATAACAGTGGAGGCCCTTGGACATCCTGAGCACCCACCTTCCACTCAGCTCGATGCAGTTGATAACAGTTCATTACACAACATACAGAGCTTAATGCTATCCAATCTGTTGTATCAAAATGATTCTCAAAGACCTGCACATTTCCCTTTGCATGAAGTACAGTACTAACAGAAGACAGAGTAGACTATGTTTAGTTACTTGGTAATAATTCTTTCCATTTTTGGTTGTTGTTGCCAGGGCGTGACTTAAAGCATTGTGTGTTAGCCCTGAGTGCAGCAGAGTCATTGGAGGAAGACCTGGTTAAAACTAACATTATTGGCTTTGTTGTTGTGTAAGTTTCAAGAAAATAAATTGATGCTAACAGTTCTTGGTTTTGATAAAATTATTATTCACTGACCAGGTACACAGTGTATGAGTCAGCTTAGAAGTACAAATATTTTGTTTCTTATGCCTTTCAGCAATGAGGTTGATTTAGATCGTCAGATGATGGTGGTGTTATCCCCAGCTCCAAGACCTTTGCCAAGAAAGTTCTTCCTTCTAAGTGATGTGAAATTTATGGACTTCAAATAAAGCTGAAGAGCTATGGATTTCACTTGCAGATTGAAGGTTGTCCATTTCTTCTACTTGTGAGAGTTCCACAAAAGAATAACAACTGACTCCACAATATAAACATGAATGTTGGGCCACCAAGCAATGCACCATCTTCTTCTCAGTTTTACAACCCACAAGGTCAACAAAATAAGGTGCATTACAAAGTGGTGAGAAGAGTGATGATGATGATGATGATGCATCCAAGAGCTTGACGATAGACCCAAAAATGAAAAAAAAGTGGCAAATATTGAAGTTTTTAATTACAGCAAGCAATCAATTATTTTTTGATTCTTGCTCGTTTTTATTTTATTTGTCATGCAGGTGGTATCTACCTAGTCTTTCAATGGAAGCTTATAAATAATATGTTCCACATTTTTCAATAAATTTCAATACTGATTTTATTTTTCAAGTCTTTTTATGCAGGTAGTATAATTTATCAAAACTTGAGTGAAATAAAATCCATTGTCCCCAAGACCACTTGAGATAATGATAGCTTGCCAATTTAAGGAGAGGTCTTGAAGTTTTCAGAACTTTCAAAAGCATGATAATACTTGTGTGACTTTCTTGTTAAACAAATTTATTATATCTCTCAGATAGTACGCGCACTGTAATTGGCTAAATTAGCGGGCCATATTCTACAGGACGGCCCGCTGTACGGCCCGCTAAATTTAAAATTTCGATAAAACATCATCTAGGGAGTTTTTCATGTCATTTCTGCTGCATAAACTTGTACTGAAAACTGTTTGAATCTTGCAAGCAAGTATTTCAAACTTAACAGCCAAAAAGATTTAGTTTTTGGAATTTTGGCACGCCAGTCTTTGTGGCAGTTGAACCTTCCGCTTGACTTTGACTAGTTTCCTTGCCCGTGCGCTGGATTAACCTCAGAGATATAATAAATATCTTACTAACCTCGTTTTCTCGGTCCGTACTGTAAATTACGGATCCTCGTTTTTTCGCGCTTGGGCCATAAATCAACGGGAAAAAACTCGGTCCGTAACTTACAGTACGGACCTCAAACTCGGTTAGTAAGAGGTATGGCATCTGACTTTTTCCTCAGTTGGATAACTCAACTTTATTATGTTCTTTGTTGGCTTCAAAAGAATGAAAAGATTAGAAAATTATGACAGTTTTCCCAAATGAAGACTTTAATGCAGAGTTCTTCCATTATGCTGAAGGGTATTTTTGTATCTTTTCCCATGTATATACTGTGAGACAAACCCTGCTATGAGTTCAAAGTACTTTCAGATTTTGTTCAAGTTTGAAAAAGACTAGCAACTAGACAAGGTCTCCAAAGCATGGACCAGGATCTCAGGAAGAGAGCCAAACCCTCCCTCTCATGTAGACAAATTAGCACCAATTTAAAACAATCGTAAAGTTCCAATAATTTTTTAATTTTCCTTTAGTCAATCAATCTTCATTTCCATGTCTTCAGTGATGATATAATTGTAATTATTTAATACTTGTTATTCTATAAGAAATAGGCACTGATTTATACAGTGTTAAATACTCTTTTGGCCAATCAACCTTACACTCCTGGCTTCATGTCTTAATGATAAGATAAGCTGTTAATTTAAAACAAGTTATGGTGCAAGTCTCTCATAAACCCATCCACCTGTTCCATTCTTAGTCAAATTCTCGTCAATAACTTCATCCTCTCCAGGTTTGCGAAAAACAAGCCGGTCATGAAGTCTGCTGGACTGTCCCTGCCAGAATTCCACTTGATCTGGTACTACTTTGAAACCACCCCTAGAAGTGCAAGCTGCATTAGAATTCTGTTAATTGGATTCATCATGGAAATAGTTTGAATAAAAGGGGTTTGTGGGTTAATTCCAAAGTACATTATGTTTATGTACTATAAGGAAATTTCCCTCCCTCTTCTGAGACTAAACCTGCTGACAAGGTGAAATTAAGTGATGAATTTATAATTATTGGTATCCATGCCCTTTGTATTCTTGTCTCATTCTCTGTCAATCTTGTGCTAATGACATTCCTCTGTATGTTTGTACCCCAGTACTTGTTTCCACTGTTCATCCTTTGGCTTTGCAGTGGATAACCCCCTTGATTGTAACTGAGACCCCTGTTTTTCTCCAAGGGATTTAGCTAAACAGTCTAGTTCATTATGAATTGCAAAACTAGTGAAGTGATCCCACATAAAACTAATACACCTGACAAGGCTTACAACTGATTCTGAATAGCCCAAAGCAGGCAGCTTCTCCATTATTGAATAAGTATAATGAATAATGTGAGTGGCGTACCACCTCAAATTCTTAGACAATTATTATTAACGGAGGGGAAGTTTAAAAGTTCACCTTTCCCTTTTCACCAACAACCATTAGTCCTTTCTGGTTTCTATTGACAAGAAGTGAGTCCATGTTACCACCTACCAATAATCTGGCTTAGGGATCACTTTTGCTTCATCAGCATACTCTTCCTTGAGTTTGGTCTCTTTATCTTGCAAAATCTGAAAATCAAGAATTGTTGGTCTCCTGAACTTCCAACTAGGATAAAATGTTTCTTTATTTTTGCAATGACTATAGAGGACAAAAATCCATCAAAATGAGCCTGCTGATTTTATTAAAATAACACTCAGTTGAATTAAAAGAAAAAACCAATAGACCAATGCACCTATCATAATATTATTAATTTTTCATGTCTTGCCAGCCAATAACTTTATTTGAGTTAATGACAATCAAGTAAAAAATTTTGGAGAATTTTGAATCATCAAAAAATTATTTCATATAAATTAATACCCTTATCTGTACACATAATAATTTAGTTGTGGTATTTTAGCACAGACAGGCAAGTGATATTTCAAAATTATTCTTGGACTAGTTCATACCTTTCACTGGCCCAAGTGGCAGTACATATATAACTGACAAATATTACGAAGACTATCATCCTGTTGTTTGCTTAGTATATTAAATTAACACTTAATAAAGTCAATGGGTGTCAATAGCATAATTATTACTCTCCTCATGCCTGAAGAACCATTAAATTGCGTAAAATGACTGAATTGTCATCACATGAATGCATAACTGCAGCTGCAGTTACAATGTATTTTGGCCAGATTCCTTTATACTGTTAACCTACCTCTCTGCTTGCGATTACTGAGCTCTGATTGTTGCTTACGAGGGCTCCAATTTGACTTGGTCGTGGACGGGAATGAAAATACCTCTCACTTTCCTTTTCTGGCAGTTTTTCCACTCTTCCTTCTATCCTAATCTTTAAATTAACGTAAAAAGTCTGTGTTACGTTGATATAATAAAAAAAAACTTCAAAGTTGTTCAAGCATTAATTTGCATTAAGCCAACCCCAAGATGAAAAGTCCAGAAGAAAATATTGAGTAATCATGTCTGAGTAATTTTCTTATATTAGTTTTTCCTCTTTCTATCACATTCTTTCCTGAGTCTTCAGTCAGACAACAACTTGACCAAAACTTTGTGTGACACAAGAATTGTACAATGCAAAGGAAACAAGCGATGTTTATTGTCGCCAGCCTTGATGTTTGTGATTGT
>BLFN01000798.1:618684-631184 GCA_014634225.1 Acropora yongei | reverse complement strand
ACAGTGTGTTAATTGGCTACATCCATCACAATTTAAGCTGAACTTAAATATTGTACACATGCAACGACAAACTTCAATAACCTTCCACAGGTAGTAAGCACCATAGCATTAGCTTCTCCTATCCCTTCAGCAGTTCTGGCTTCCTTAAACCATGCATCGAACTGCCTAAAGGGTTCTTTGGCCACAAGGCAACTATCATCAAAGGTTGGCGTTTTGTAATCAATTCGCATGGCAGCCACATCTTCTTTTCGCATCATTTTTCCAACTTCAACCCTTAATAACCTGGTCCCTATTTTCCAACGAAACAATGTACTGTTTTGCGAAGAACGGAAGGACAACAAAAGTGTTATCATTACGTAACGACATAGGCACCTGTCATGCGTGACTGAGTCGGGTTGAGAACTAAACTCTTTACCAGGGCTTACACTTCCCCGAAGTTCAGATCGAGGTTCACTTTAGGTCAAACAGAATATTACTTACAAAAGCAATGATTGGTCGTTATATTTAGGCAGTCTGTGTAGTAATAAATATTAGTAGTAGTATTGGCCTACCCATTTGTGGTTGGAGCGGCCAGATGATTTCTTCCCCTGCCCCCCTCACCCCCTCTAAGATTGTTCTTTATACTGGCAAAAGAGCCCCTGATTGTCATTTTCGATGCCAGTTTGAAGGCCGACACTGGGTCGGGGACAGACCATTATTTGAAGCTTAACTCAGTATAAGCGGAGAGGCGTGGGTTGAAATGTCATGGTGTAGGCGCCATGACCAGAAGTGCTATTAGTTCTTGTGTTTTTATTTTCCCGTGTCGCGGGTATTTCGTTTGCGCATGTGTAAGTTTTCGAGCTGAAATGCTAACCATAATCACGGGAAAAAAAAATGTCATGAAGCGACTCCTGGGTCTGTGTGGCTTTCAACATGGCGGCGGATTGAAGACCAAGAGTACTTTGAGTGCGAGCAAAAGTCCAAACCACCTTGGCTAGCATTTTAACGCGCAATGCGCGTAGCGTCCTTTCTTTCCCCTTCTGTAGCGAGCGTTCTGCATCAAGTGAACTACTTGCTTACGCTAACAGTTCTTTTAAATACGTGCTCTGTTGCTTTGGTTGACGTGAACTACTCGACGTACTTTTCAGTATTTGTGATTTTTTAGCGTTGATTTCCTAGCATTTCTGCTCACTTCGTGGGTGAAATTTGGGTTGAAATGTTCTAAACTGGTATACGATTTAAGAAGTAGAAACTGGAAAAGCGAAGCTGAATGCCCTTCCGATATGTTGCTAAAGAAGAATTGCAGCCGTTTTCGCATCAATCGCTTACGACCCGATGATCTCTTTGGATTTTGCGAGTTGTAAATGATCACATGGATCATTATTTTGTTTTTTCATGTGTTTATTTAATTTTTTAATGGCCTGTCTTACCACCCAGCATGAGATAGCATTTGCAGTTACTGGTACTTGTTAGGAGTGGCTTTCAAAGCTTATATGAATACCGTTTCTTTGGGTGTGCACGCGCCTATAAACCAAGCGCGAGCTGTGACAGCATCCGGCATCCATGGAAATGAGAAGAACAAAGGGTAAACAAACCAGTCGGCCAAGCTTCACTTACGGGAAAGTTTTCCTTCGAAGACGAAGTGGGGATTCACGTTTGACTTCAGTCCATTGCAGAGATTTATTTTAATTACACTGAAGACCACAAAAGTATAACTTGCGGAATTAAAAGAAACAGGAAAGCGAAATTTCACCGGAAAGGGACAAATTTGAGAGCCAAGTGAGTTGATGTCTTTGCTTTTCCTTGCAGTCGAGATATGATTATCTGTTTCTGCTAGTTTAGTTTTGATCTATTTCCTATTCACCCAGTGCAGGTGCGAATCTTATGCGATTACCCGTGTCACATTAAAAAAAAAATGTTATAACCCGATTTAATTTCCCCGGTGCGTATCCTGTTGGGCTCTTCTTTGTTGTAATGTCAATGTCACTAACATGTTCTTTTTATTGTAGTCATGTGGAGCGATTCTCACAACAATGGCCAACCATCGCAGCTTTCCCAGGCCAGCGAAGTTACTTATGAGTTGTTTGGGGTACTGAAAGAAGGTCTTTCCCAAGGTGATTTTGATCCATTTTTGGAGCAGAACTTACAGGAAAAAGAAAACTACAACGCACCTTCTTGCGTTCGGTCCGAGGCTTGGCCTGGTATGGGGTGCTCCCTTTTTGTGCAGGGACCCTCAGATGACTTCAGCCCACCAAGGAGCTCCGTCGAATCAGATGAACAGTCATCCCAAGAACATTCACCTACTTACTTGTCGAAAAGTCCTGTTGATAACCATCAAGCTAATGTTCGGGTAAGAAGCACTATCAAACTTTTACTGCTTTCACTTACGTCAAAGGATCTCCCCAGTTTGAAGGATGAGTCATTGCTGTACCCCCGATGTTCCCAGGGGAATTTGTGCAAGTAAATGCCAACAATTTATTGCACTTGTTATGTGGAAGTATGAGATGGGCAAGTTTCCTTTTGTGGCAAAATTAATGATCAAAACTTAAATTTTCTTCAAACAAAAGTAGGTTATATGCATGCATAACGGCGTTAACTTTCTCAGAGGTTTAAAAACTGGTGATCGATTAAGTTTACGTTAACTTATATTCCTAAACAGTTCTCTGCTTTCCCTCTAGAGTAAGAGTGCTGTTCTTAACAAAATACACCACTTGGAGTCCACAAGTTTCGCAATGGACGAGGAAATCCAGGAACAAAAACAGCGTAACGCCTCACTTGAGAAACGGATCGCTGACGGCGAAGAACAATTTACTCAAATGAACGAACAAGCTGCGAGCTTGAAAAAACAATTGCAAGAAATGACGGACAAGCACAGAAAATTCGAATACAAACTTGATCACCAAATCCAGCAGCTGACAAAGGTCATTAAGGAGAAAAAGCAAAATATTTGCGAGATTAAACAAGACGCGAACATGGTACAGACACTGAAAGAAGAAAAAGACAAGCTGAGAGTTGAGATAGAGAAGCTGGAACAAAATCTCGATGATATCAACTTAGATATTTATTGGATGGATTATAGATTTATGCACGACTTAGACAGGATGGTAATATTTCCCTTTTGGAAATTAGAAGAGGATTTGGAAAGAGCTCTGAACGGAGAGGATCCAACGCTTTATGATGAACCAGGACCACCCGACAGAGAGGACGATGACGGGGATGGGTACGATTATGACGAGGATGACGTTGATGATTATGAAGAAGAAGCAAGTACAGAAGACAAGGAAACATATAAGGTTGGTCAACAATAGTAACAAGGGAGTATATACAAAATATACTGTTGCAAAGAGTAAGTCATTTAAAATAGAAGTAGGTGCGGTTGGAATCTTTACTTCTTTTACGGCGCACTTTCTCTCGACCAGGGATTGGAAATCTGTCGCCTCCATCGCCCCCATCTAATTAAACTCAGTTCAAATAACAAACATCAATGGCTGTATAGTGGACAACATAGAAAGGACTTATATTTAAACCACACGGAAGGGTGATCATGACTGTAGATGAGTTTCATGATCCGTACTTGGAGTGTACTTGATGATGCTATAACAATGACTTTTACTGACCAGCACCTGGTGCGAGCTTGGGGATTTTTTTTTCAATACACGTGACATATATAAAGCAGCAAACCAGTGATTTATTAATCAATTATGAGTATTGTTAAACTTTTGTGCTAATCATTTTGGAGCATGGTGGTCGAAGAATAAGCCTAAATATGACCATAACAAAAACTGCTCTTTTCCATACTTTCTCAGTCAACAGAAAGAACTTTTCATAACAATAGCTACCAATGGTCAAATGCTACAGCAATGAGTGACAGCTGTCATTCACAAGGAATAGAAACAAAAGTGAAAACCAAAAGCAAACTTGGCAAGTTCCTTGTGAACGTATTTCGGGGTGGAAATGCAGCGAAAAAGAACCAGCGGAACAAGGTACGGTGAACTCGCTTATAGGCAACGGGAACTAGCCACCTGAGATAAATCGTCTTTTTCTCGCAAACACTCTGCCCCACCTAGTAGACAAGACCACCACTTCAGAGAATGCACTCCCACGTGGGTGCTCTTGCATCCCAATATTTTGTTCTTCGTAACAAAAGATGTGAAACAAGACCATTTTTCTATTTTTATCGCCCTTATTATATATAAGTATTGATACAAATGACATGAGACAACTCTCTCTCGTAAGTTATTCAAATTTAAGTGATTGACTGAAAACGTGTTGAGGAAACTCACAATTCAGTAGTGACTGAGGCCATATTCAATCTAACCGGTCAACAGGAGGGGTTTACCTTAGTGTGAAAACCTGTGATGTTTTTTCTTTATTACGTTAGCTCTTGCTGGGGTTTGGTTATTGTTTAATGGTCTTTTGGCTCTTGTGTTTTCTTGGTCTTACGTCATCCGTGAGATTGACAGGTTTCCCCCGGGTACTCCGGTTTTCCCCTCTCCTCAAAAACCAACTTTTGATTTGAGGGTGATTTGCTTTGATTGATAATTTCAGTTGACAGTGTCCGCAATTAGTGCGCTAGAACGGCTAGACGCTTGAATTTAAGTTGCTCTGCTTTACACCGAGGACGAGCCAACGGCAAATTTCGTAACTGTATACCGACCTTGCTTAATCAAGAAAAAAACGAATTGAAAGGTCTTAGACTTCTTTTACATTTCATATGTTTAAGGCAAGTTTCTTTATTTTCTTTTGCAGGACAGTAAATCTCGTTTTGTGCGCTGGTTGACCCATGCTATGAGGCTTTAGTTATCTTAGTAGAAGAATTTTTGGTGGTAATAGCTCTACTTTCGAAGTTTCTGCAGTGCCGAAAGCTACTTCTTGTTCGCTATTGTGAATTTATTGTAAGTGCTTTGTAGTTATTTCAAATGAAATTATGATTTGTTTCAGTCTTACAACGTCAGCTCAATTTTGATGTTACAAATTGCCTTTTTAGTATGTTGACATGTAGGTGCGGCAAAATTAATGTCGGGAGAGAAAGACTTTTTGTTATTAAAGTTAAAGGGATCACTGAGTCATTATATTGAGTAATAAATGAAGACATCAAATGTCAATTCACTTAATAAATAAGATTGAGTCATCCACTGCTGGTTACATTGTTTCCGTCTAATCGATTTAATACCGACACTTCTCAGATAAAGAGCGGACTATTCTTTGACAACAAACCAATTTCATACAGTGCTTCAAGTAAACAATCCGCGCATGGTACGGTCCCTCAACTGAAAGTATTGTGCATCAAAACCTTACGGTATTGGAGGCTGCAAGAGATCTCTCAAGGTCTTGACAAGTACCTAGCACCTTATACAAGCAAATAACACACCAGACCCCAAAGCCCTTTCTCTTAACTCAAAAAACTTCTCTCGCGTTCAGGTCCAGATCATTAGGTCTAGATATAAAAATCCCAGTTAGTTACTAAACAGTTTATCTGGAAATATGTCAATCTTTTTCGTAAAAATCCCGTCATAATTTTTATAGGGAAGATATCTGTTTACAAACATTGCTTTTTTATTGAAATGTACCAACAAAAGGAACAAAAGACCCTTTGTTGCGACAGCCAATTAGGATCTGGTTGACAATAATGATAATAGGTAACGTCAACGATATCTTTCCTATATCTCTATTTATATATCGCGTGAAATTATTGCCCTTTCGTTAATACGAAATGCAAATTTAATAACTAATTGCCAAGATGAACACATATCGTTGTTGAAGCCTATGCCATTTTAAACGAGTTTTTTCGCAAAATTACCTCAAAAATTTAATTTATGCAAGTATTTCGAAGCCATACAGAGTATCAGCTTTTGCAAGCTGTAATGTGATTGGCTCGATAGCCACACCCAAAACAAAAGGCTAAACAACAACTGCCGCTATTTGTTATTGTAGCAGCTCCTTTTAAGTCTTTTGTTTTGGAATTGGGTATCCAGCCAATCACATTTTACCTTCCAAAAATTGCCGCATGACTCTGTAGCTTGTGCTTTCATTTGAAGTTGCAAGAAGCAAAGAGCGACTTGGATGATGGCCTCAACGAACATTGCCTCAAATCTCTATATACAGGTGAACGTACATTATAAGACCATGTTTCAAGAAGAGTACTAGATTTCTCGTTTTCTCTCAAAACAGTTCGACTATAAACATCGAATTGGAAAGCCCAAAATTATTCCAATGAGACTCACGTGTCAAATCCCGATATAGTGTGAACTACACGTGCATGTATTGAATAGTGTACAATCGTTACCCATCAAGTACCTCTCACCTTTCCACAGAAAAAGAAGCAAAAAGTCTTAATTTCTCTTTATAAGCCGTTATTTTTATTCTTTAACCACACAAAAAGCTCTTCATTTCTAAAAGATCTTTGCGAGATCAAACAATCTAAAAGTTCAGATACTTGTATGTAGGTCTAGCCCAGTCAGAGTATATTTTGTAAGGGAATTATTTTGCTTACGATGGGAGCTGGGTTGACGCTCTATGCCAATCAAGAGCTCGATGCATTGATGAGAAGGAGCACTTGATGTCTTCTGTGATTGTTGAATGCTTTAATTCTTGGAATCAGCTTTCATATGTGATTAGAGTAAAACAACAGAATTTAACGATTTAAAGTGTGCCCGTATACATCGAGAGGCTTTTCTTCAGCCGGAAAGTCCACTGTACCCTTAAATTCCAAACAAGCAGTGGATTCGATTTGCAGCCTTTTTGTTTCACTTTATTTGCGTAATAAGAGCTAAAAATTCTTCCAAATGTAAATGGATACATATGTAACCAATAATGCAATCATAATTTAAAGGCTGTTAATATATATATTAGTTAATAATGCAGTTTTATTGTTAATAATATTATTGTGTTTTTGAAAGAACTTCTGATACTCCTTAGTGTCAAATATTTCAAGGCGCGAGTCTCTCATAAACCCATCCATTTGTTCCTGTCTTTGTCAAATTCTCGTCTATTACTTCATCCTGTCCAGGTTTGCGAAAAACAAAGCGGTCATGAAGTCTGTTTGGTCGTCCCTGCCAGAACTCTACTTGATGAGGTATAACTTTAAAACCACCGCTGCAAAATAGATAGAACCGTGCCCTTGAGCTGCTAACTACCACAATTTATTTATTTTATGCATTTTTTATTTATAACAACTTTATTTGTAATAATCAATACAAAAAGGCTGCCATCAGGGAGGAACTGAATCCTCATGTAAGATGACCCCCTAAAAATATCCACAAAGCCATCAAGAAAATATAAATCAGATAAAAACTGTCATAGTGTAGGAAGAAATGTAAAGATATCACTAAAATATATCTATTTATGAAGGAGTTATTAAAATTATCTAATTATCCAAAAAAATACGTACTAGTCAAAAGGTGATATCTTAAGCCCTATTTAAATTTTGACAATGAATCGGCACATATTAGAGAATCTGGTAACGAGTTCCATTAATCTATATATCTATGCCAGAAAGAGAACTTTAAAGTATTAGCTCTTGAAAAGGGTTTCCAAATCTTCTCACTATTTCTTGATCTAGTGCTAGCACGAGAGAACGATAAATAATTGTCAAGCTTAACTCTCGAAAAACCATTAATAAACTTAAATAATTGAATTATCGATAGAAATTCCCTACGGGACTTGAGTTCCATCCAACCGAGATATTGCAGACGTTCGGCATAATCAATAGGTCCACCAAGGATCCAGCGTGAGATATTTCTTTTTCATTTCTTACCACAAGTAATTTTCGGCCGTCTATAGAAACTGAAATACTTTGAGATCTACTCCAACTAGCGCAGTTGAAGTCAAATCTTTCATAGAAGAAATAACAACTTTACCTGCACAGGAAAAAGGTGAGAGTCCTAACTGTCCTACGTTTGGACCAATTTCGTTTTTTTCAATACAAATAATAAGCTCCGATCATTCTCACCTGACCTCTCTCTCTTGAGAAATTTTCAATCTGATTAAGATAATTTTCTGACAAGTATATACCTATAAAATGGCTTGGGAATCACTTTCTCTATATCAGCATATTCTTCTTTTAGTTTGGCCTCTTTATCATCCAGAACCTGAAACCCAAGAAAGACTGGTTTGTTCAACTAGTTTTCGTGTTAAAAGATTGCTTGTATGAAGGATTGAAATTCACCCCTTCTTAACATGCAGTCGTTAAAATGGAACGAAAATGAACGTAAGAAACTCAGGCCAGCCACTGTACAAATTGTGCTTTACTTTTTATCACAACCCCTAAGTTTTACTGTTTTTTTTCTATCCTGAATATTTCAAAGTCTGATTTGTCTTTTATTGAAAAAATGAAGCGATTAACAACCCAGACAGAAGAGAAACCTTGGTAACAGTAATGAACATAAGAGGTTCAGAATTCCAACTGGCAAGAGGCAGACCAGTTGGTTATATACGAGATAGTCGTGGAGTTGGACCAGGGACTATCTGAAACAAATCCAGCTGGCAGTCAGAGCGGGACCTGAGCTCGGGATCTCCAGATTTCAAGTCTAGCGCTCTAGCCACGCCACTAGACGTGATTTGTAGATTTGTAGAGTGGTAACCACTTGTTACCGCTGACGGCACAGGACAACAGGTTTGTCACCATTTGCTTACCTCTCTACTTGAGATTACCGAGCTCTGATTAAAGCTTACTAAATCGGCGATCTGGTGGTATCTTGGACTAGAGAGGAACTGCTTCTCGTTTTCCTTTTCTGTCAGTTTTTCCACCTTTCCTTCAATTATGACCTTGTAGGAACAATTGTCTTTTAGGTTATATCCAACAAACCACGGTCATTTAATGATAAAATGGAAAAAATAAATTCGTTAATCATCCTTTAATAATCCTTTAAAAAAGTTAAAATACTTTGCTGTTTCAAGCCTACGCTGCCATCGTGACTGACCTGACGGTGCAACGGATCCCAGAAAAATAACAAGCAAGCGTAAGGATTCTCCTTCTGAAAATAAAGATTCCTAAGGTCAATGGACGAGTCTTGCGTATAGCTAAACCTCAATAAACAATGTCACAGTTTTCAGAGCTAATAATACTGAAGTTTTGATACAACAAGAACAACAGCAGCGAGCTTTATTTGCATGACTGTAACAATACAGCATTGCAAAAGCGTCGAAAGCATGATATAGTATAGTTTAGTTATCAGGGTACAATTGCAACATTGATATCTACCGTGACATTTACCCAATATTCCAAAAGGGATCAAATCAATTTGCCTCTCATTTCAAAGCACGATGAGATGAACACATGTACAATTAATCGAAGGTTAACATGGTAATCATTAGAATTCATTCATAGATGTTTATAGTTATGAAATCAAATTTTCATGCGATAATTTTCGAACATCATCAATTTTTGTTTAACTTTGGAAAGGAATATGTCTCTCATCGAGGAATACGCAGACTAGAGGACTTTTTCATGTTAGTATTTAGTCCTTATGGCTTGCTAGTTTGGAGACCAAAAGTTACCAAAGTTGTTAGATTGCTGTTCATTCAACATATTAGCCGATGAATAAAATCAAATGCAACTGTATTACTGACCCTCAGCCAAAAGGGTAGTACCTTGATTCAATCAACCTAGCGAAAAACACCTTTATGACTGGACTATCAGTGAAATCTGGAGGGTGCTGTTTAAACTCACCAGTTGCTGTCCTTTTAAACTAGTATAATTGGTGTGAAACCTAAACCCTGTCTCATCATACCCCCTCAGATAAACAATTCTTGCTCTTGGTCGGCACTCCCTGCAATACAGACGTAGAGTATAAATAAATATTGTGGACCATCCTCACAAGCTATCTTAGATTTAGTTATCACGGACAATCTTTGATTACCAAATAGGAGTATTGTAGACGAAAAATATCATTAAGATTCACTAGTCCAAATTATGCTCAGTAATTTTGGGCTTAAGTAAGAAATAAAATATTTATAAGGAGGAGTCCTTGTTCGCCTTTTATCCTTATATGCTTTCAGTGAGATGGTGAGTAAAGCCCCCCTCGCGGATCGGAAAAGAAGAGTGGATATTGGATATCCACAGAAAGCGCATGAAATTTCGCTGCTAAGGTTGGAAACGCAAACTGATCCAAATCAACGTAGCGTTGAAAGGAAGATCTTTTTACTGAGGTAGCAGACTTCTGTGAGTCAGCCAATTCTTTATATAGATGTCGATGATGCAGGCGTCACCAACCTACAGCTTGAAATACGTACAGAACGAGATGAATTCAAGACGAAGAAGATACAGTACCACCGTTATACAAGCATTGGAAATCAGAGCGTGCCAGTACTAGCCCCTTCCAGTCTTAAGACTACAATACTTTCCGCTACAAACAAATATCTTTCTCGACTTGTCGATCCCGAAAGATACAGGAACTGTTAGGTGACACTCGTACGCACGTGTTGGGTGTCAATCAAAATCTCGTGTAATTAATCTTTTCATTCAGTTTCACTGACTTGGTACGAATGAGAAAAAAATGATGGCGTGGATCTATCCTACCGAATTCAAGTAGGCGTTGTACAATGGGCCAATATTGTCCTTATAATATTTTATAAAGGAAAATTGTTCAATTTCATACTCTCATACTCTCAGTTTTCGTGACCAATCGATCACAAATCAGAGCTCTTTGATTAATCCGATTCATAGATGTAATCATATCCTTCAAGTGATTTCCCAATCGCTGAAACCTTCGGCTAAAGCTGAGATCATCTATTACATAACATACAAAAATCGAAATATTCATAGTCATAGATTGGAATGGTATCTCTCTTCTTATCGCTATTCAGCGCTGTAAATCGGATCACTTACATCTACAACTTCAAATTTTATACACAAGATTTCTATAGATTTCTTCCAAACTGATAATCCATTTTCTGACGCAATTAAAAGTGATATTACTTCAATAAATCCACAGGTACTATGTATCAGGGAGTAATTTTACTAGACTTACTGAGGTCATCTCGCAAAGTTCATACTCGTATTCTGAAACTTCTATTCTGAAGCCTCTTTCTTTCTGCAACCTTCTGCTTTATTGAAAAGCGATCGTCGAATAGTCTTGAATAATCCACGATCTCTAAATGCATTGCATGTGGCATCTCTTAAGATAAAGCGATGACATATCGCCTTTCTCATCTAAATCGTTCACATCAGTTTCGCATTTTAAGCCAAACTAGAAACACCATCTTCATGTTTGCTATGCTTTTTTTTGTTTCTTAACAATCGTGAATTTTGTAATTGGTGACTCTTAACTTCAAAGTCAAACTTGTGACTGAACTGTCTTTGATAAATTTCACTAACCTTCCACACGTAGTAAGCACCATAAGGTTAGGTTCTCCTATACCTTCCGCAGTTGTGGCTTCTTTAAACCAAGCATCAAACTGCATTATAGGTTCCTTAGCTGCAAAGCAAATGTCCTCGAGAATCTGCGCGTTGCAATCAGTTCGCATGGCAGGCACAGCTACTTTTCGCATCATTTCTGTGATTCAGCCCCTAAAGAACTTACAATTTTCAAACTAATCAGTCTGCCACTTTGGCAAAGGCGAAATGGCAACCAAATGCCAATGAACGCAAATCTTGCCTTCTTTCACGTGATTGAGTCACTTCACGTCAAGATATGTGAAGCACTTTCCAGGCCCTACAAATTCCCGATCGTCAAATCTCTTTTTAAGGTTACTCTCAAGTGTATATCAAATAATTTCTTGCTAACGGATTCTTATATAATTGTTGCATCCCTCATAGGACTCGCTAGGTAAAGAAAATTTATAACTTGCTCACATGCGTTGTGAAAAACACCAGATCTCGTGAACATTGAATTGTGAATTCTTATATTGTCTATTTTTGGCAAATGTACTTTTACTGGCTCAGTAAGCTGTGCTTTGAATTGAATTGAATTAAATGAATTCGAAGATGCAATGTGTCAAAAGGGACTCCTGTGAGCCACAAGATAGCAACACTATACGTAGATGTACATTTTGGTACTTGTTACTCGATGGCGTAGTAGCTAAAGCAAAGCAAACGCTCACTCCAAAGCACTGACAAACTGACAAAACACCGAAACAACGGAAAGAACAACTTCGAATGAGGTTTGAATTTTATCGTCGTGAGCTGTTAGCTCGTTAGTTAACAATTCGACAGATGTGGTGTGACTAGGAAGTTCTCGAGTTTCTGTCGAAATAAGTGCCGAAAATCCAAGTTCGTTGGAGTTTTCGTCGTTTAATCCAGAGAACAAAGATGGTGAACGCGTTGGCGAAAACGATTATCAAACACAGGAAAATAATGATGATAAGGACTGCGCAATAGGCCACTTTCAAAAATACCATAATACTCTTTGCTTGTCCTCCAAAATTTTGCATTAACATTGTTTCCATTTTCTCTTGGGACTTACAATGGTCCCAAGAGAGAGTAAAGGTAATGCTTATACAAATTTTGGAAGATAAACAAAGAGTGTTACGGTTTTTTTGAAAGTGGCCTACAGAGATTGCTTGTGACATTTCACGTGCAC
>BLFN01000798.1:420771-423271 GCA_014634225.1 Acropora yongei | reverse complement strand
AAGATCAGACCACAACACCGGGAACTACTTTTTTCTAACAGTTCGTGGGTTCTTTAATGTCCCGCAGAATTGTGAACAATGATGAGTTGTGAGACAGGGCCTACAGTTTAATCATCCTTGTCCGAGAAAACTAGAAAGTCTAACCATTTGCAAATGTAATTACAAAGGTAGCACTTTCTACCCAGTTATTTAAAAACCCTGAGTGTTGGTCCGGCCAACTTTCGAACCCATGACCTCCCACACGGTAGTCCGATACTCAACTAACTGAGCTAATCGATACTCCAAGAACTTCAAGCTAATTGGTCTGTGGAGAAGATGGCAACACCATCTTCCAGCTAGTTTCATTTTCAGTTCAAGTAGGATATTCTAATTATCATTAATTTATACTTTACTTCAAAATTTGAATGGAAAAAAATGTGAGTAAATTCGGCACCAGGTTCCATGTTATTATCACAAAAAAATTGACACACTATCGGCGTAAACCGCAATGGAGTATCCGAACAAACATGAATAATGGAAGCAGACATGATAAGGGCGAACTCTAAAACTACTTCTCGATATCTATGTTCTAGAGTCTTTGATATTAAGTTTTCAATCGTGTGAATCAAGATACTTAGTGCAACAAAACACATGACAAGTACTCTAGCTGGGTGTTATTATGCTTATCTTACACATGGTCACCACAAAATCTTTTGATTTTGCTTTTCCAGAAGAAAGGCTTGTTAAAAAAATAATATCTCGTGAAAAAAATTGTCTATAACTCAAGGAAATACTTACGTATTGACCTCAGGAAGGTATTCCTCTCTTCACTTCCTTTGTCTGCCATTTTGACTGATTGTCATTTCCCCGGGTAGCCTGGAACTAGTATCATTGGCCACGACCGAGAAGAAAAGGGGCCGAGACGGGAAGTAGTTCGCACAGGATACCAACAGAAATATAAATACAGCGATAAAAAACAAAATGATTGATAAAGGAGGAATTTTTAAGGGCCACAGAGAAGTACATATCTTGCCCAAAGAAATATGAATGAAGTTGGTAATAAACCTTCGGAACTGCAGTTGACCCAATCATCAATAATTAAAGTGCTCATAATTATTGTAAGTGAAAAGTTGAGACTAATTTTTGTGTTCTCAACCAGAACAGGTTGACAACCTGGCAAAATGTTGTTGTACAGGGATGTGTGCATTTTTCTGCATATTGTGTTTTTATGCCAGCTTTGGTATCTGGGGGGCGCTACTTCAAGCTCGGGCTACCTCTCTACAGCTCTAGGGAATCAAGGTTCTCAGAAAAAAATGTTGAAAATAAAACAAAAAGGTGAATTCCTCAACTTCTCTGAAACTTGCTCAGGCATCAGTGAAGTGACAACAAATCCTGTAACATATTTGAGGGATGCTTTCTTTATTTCAGCCACTAATAAAGACAATGACCTATACGGTAAGTTTTGAACTAAGTTTTGGAAGTATGTAATTGCCTTCTGAATTAAAGCTGAAGTAAAGAAAGATTGCTTCAAAGCAATGCAAGAGACTGAAATTAATCATTCTAAAGCAGGAAAAGTACACATAAATGTGATTACATACATCATATAATAATATTATGCTTAAATGTTGATTGCTAAAACCACCTGGATAACAAAGAATTGACTTTGCAATATGATCCTTAAAAAAAAAGGATATACTGGTATATAAGATTGGCTTTAGGTAGGGAAAGTTGAATTCAGTTTAAAATATTCCCAAGTAGCTAATCAGTTGAATTCTAGTAAACAATATACAGGAAACTTAACATACTTTATTAGATACAACCAGACAAAATGCTATTTTAAAAACAATCCTTGAAGTTAATATTCTACTAAAAATATTCAGGTTTATTCTACTAAAGACAATATTCCTAAAATCATTAATCCAGTTTGCTGACAATGAAAAGATGAATGACTTCTTGTTTCTTTGAAAAATAAAATGTCTGTTTAATAAAGGGAATCTGCATTATTTGTGCGAGGTTTCTTGATTTTGTCCAAGTTCTTTGTAATGGTGTCATGAAGAGAGAGCTGCAAGAAATCAAATGTAAAAAGAGGTTAGAGCACTATTTTCAACACCTAGATTCATTGTTTCCAAGGAGCTTCCAGATTCTGTTCAAATTAATTCATGTGTGACATTGCAATCAACAGCAGTGTTTAAAAAAAAAAAAGTGATGGGAAAGTATTTTAAATTTTACAGGTAATTCATTAAAGGTGATGTCACACAAACAATTTGATTGTTACCCACAGGGTTTTTTGTTCTAGAAATTTTCACCTACCTCTGTATACATCCTTGCTCTAGATTAACTAAATAACTTAAATTTGCATCTGCCCTGAGCACCCATCCTTTAATAGTTCATTTTCAGGTTTGAAGTGATATACAGAATATATAAACACTGCTAGCACTAATGTTATGTACATACACTCAATGTTTTCTTTTGAATTTTATTTTAGGATCCTTCGTTAGTGGTTGTACTGCTATTAAATAGT
>BLFN01000798.1:294461-299461 GCA_014634225.1 Acropora yongei | reverse complement strand
ACTACCTGTAAAAAAATGTAAGGATGACTAAAAAAATGGATAGTGACAGCACTCCAAAAGTGAGATGGTTTGACTCCTTATCAAGAACTGTACTTCAGCATCAGAACCAGTACCAATTTTCGAAAGGACATCAGTTCAACTCCTTCTTTGGAAAATGTGATTTACATAAAAAATGATTTTGATTACTTTTTGAAGATTCAGAAGGGGCCATACACAAAATGCAAGACATCAAGTCCCATAAATTATGTGGACTTAATTCAAAAGGTTATAAACACAGGGGAAAAAAACAAAGAAACAAACTTTAAGACAGATTCATAAATTTATTTACTTCAGCAGAGTAGCATCTGACAGGAATACCAAAAGCTCTGGCCAAACCAAAATCCGCAAGTTTGAGTTCACCATCCTAAGGAAAAAGAATAACATTGCATATAATTATTTTGTTCTTCATACCTTTGGCTTGTGTTAAAGCACCAACTGATTTAGCACCAACCAAAACTCTAGCACAAAAGATTTACCTGAACAGCTTTACTTTTGCTATACCCCAAATCTTTTAAGGTCTTAAGGTCCCAGGTTCACAATTTGTTTGACTGCCTTAAGTTTTTTTCAAGACAGTTTCAAGTTGAAGCTCTCCTACTCACAGTTATGAAACTAACAGTCAAGTAATGTGAGGTAGTTCATCACTACTATAACTTTCCAGAATAATATTCACTTGCCCCAAAATAGGGGAAATCAATTCAATAGTAAATATTTCTATTGTATGAATTACCTTACACATACAAGTAGTTGGTCTGTAATCAGGAGCAAATAAGGAAGGGGTGGGGTGTAGCCTCCCTTGCACTCATTTTTAGTCTTGCATATTTCACCTGCTCCCACAAGGGGGAAGGTGAAATACATGTCCCCTGAAAAACAATGACCAGTATGTGGGAGGCTAGCCCTTGTTCAAAAACAATTCTGCAAACCCAGAAGAGCTTACTAAAAAAAAATTTTAAAATTATTTTGCAGTTCTTCATTATGCAAACAACAAAGTTATTTCCAACCTTGTTGATGAGAAGATTTTGTGGCTTGAGATCGCGATGAAGAACATTGCAGCTGTGACAAAAAGCCAGACCTCTCAGCAGTTGAAACATAAAGGACTGAATACAAAGGGAGAAATGTAAAAAACCAAGAAAACTGTGTTTTCAAAAGAATACAGGGGCAATGTCAGAATTGAAGACATCACTTGCTTTCATGTTCAATAATCTTACGGGTTTTGCAACATCCCTAGCCAAAGTAAAGCACCATTTTTATGCTGAACCAGAAGTGTTAATTACATTACCAAGAAGAATAGCACACCTTGACAACAGCTGGGTCCACTTCTCCTTGACAGCTGTCAAAGTATTTTTTTAAGTCCTGTGAGAAAGAAAAAAAAAACAACACAACAGCAATAATTATTTGATTTGTTTTCAAGATGTTTTCTATGACCACTGAAGGTGAGCCTGAACCCAAATTTAGTGTTTTTTTATTGTAAACAATAAAACAAAAAATGTAACTAAATATGTGGTTTTGCAAAGTTTAACTCCAAATGTTTCTACCTGTGTGCTCTTTGAGTAAATTACAATGCATTTATTTGACCAAGGAATGAGCTGAGAAAAGCTTAAACGTTTTCAATTTGATATCACAAATTGCCTTGCAATGTGAAGGCCTCTTAAAAATAACGCCAGGAAAGACCAGTCTCCAATCAGGCAATATCAACAAAATTAATATATATATATATATATAGAGAGAGAGACATACACAACCCAAAAGATGTTGAATTCATTGTAAATACCTGATCACAATACTCAAAGACTAAAGTCAGTCTTCTTTCACTGTGCATAACATCGTGTAATCTCAAAAAATGAAGAAGAAAAGTAATATTAACCCTCTAACCCTAACCATAAGAAACAACGTGATGTAGTTATATAGTTTTGTCAACCCTAGAAACAACTCATCCTTGCCATTACAATCTTAGGAGCCAGTTGTCTTTAATGAGAAAGGTATCAGCTGACTCTGAAGCTAATCTCTTTAGAAAGCACACAATAATGACCTTTAGATTCTAGGACAAGGACAAAAATACCTCCTTAGAAAATTTGCAACCCAGAAAATTTTATCTTACTCATTGCCAAGCAGTGTAGGCTACTATTTTTATTGATGGTAACTGAGCCTTTTTGCTGATCAAAAAATGCCAAACTGCAACCATGTTCTTGACTTGTTTTGACACCACAACACTTTTGCAAAATCTTGCACTAAAATGACAAGCGTATCAAGTATCAATCATGAGCTGGTTAGTGTGCTCACTGTTGTTCTATGAGAAAATCATGTACTTGTAATCCTTCTCATCCTAGAATCTATAGCTCTCTAATATGTCTTGAGAAATTAACTGCTTCTGTTCCTTCTGAAAAATAAATGCCCTAGCTCCTAAATCAACTTTTTTGGGACAACACAAGACCCTAAGGAATACAACAGCAGACACCTTCTGGTAACACTCCACTTGTTGTGAGACACAAACATGTAACCCTAGAACAGTATTGTGTGTATTGCTAGAGATCAGACATTAGAAGGTTCCTGTTTTTTGAAGTGAGTATCTGGCTTCTTGGATATAAATACATGAACAGGGCTGTTATCAAGGTCTCGAGGTCTGGGAATTCCCCTGGCTTCTCTAACAGAAAAATAGAACTAAAGCTAAAAGTCCATTTCCAAACTAATTATTTTCTACATCAGCAGCAACTTGAAATAATTATTTTAATGACAACTCTGTAGATTGCCAAACCCTGGGAACTCTAAAGACATGAAAATGAAAAGGACAAGGCTCTCTGAAGTGCTTTTTAAAATGCTTAATTACTCAAGCACTTTTTTACACCAATGTTGCCATATTTCCAATAATATCCAAAGACAACCGAAACATATTAATAATTAAAAGCCTGCTCACTCTCAGTAGATTACCCTCATTACAATGAGAAAGAAGCTATTGTTTTCTGACAGAAGAATAACGAAGAATTGCGACAAACAGAATTTACATCCAAATGTACCTGAGGTGAGTCAATTGAGAGCAAGTTTAGAATAATTATTATTGTTTTTTTATGGCAATAGAAAACAAAATAATAGCCGAGATAAAGGCTGACTTGGTTTCAGGAAATGTGAGAAATACATGTGTCTAGTTTGTTATCTAAAAAAAGCATTATTATGCAATGTTAACCCTTGTCAGGCCTATAAATAAATAATTTGACAGCAAAACAACAAACAACCAATTCCCTTACTAATTAAGTACCTCACAATATTCTTGTGTTTCAATTCTTTCAAAATGCAAATTTCCCTCAGGGCTGAACTAGGGATACCCTGAAATAAACAGGGATGATATAAAAATTAGTGAATAGTACCGTTAATCGCTTTATCAAACGATACAGATTTAATCTTTGTGAGCTCAAACTGAAAAAATCGACTTAAATAATACTAGATTTTTGGTCATTACAAAATTCCGTTGCTTGTGAAACACGCTTGTATAAACATCTGTTAAATGGTTACTTTACACTTGGAGATGCTGCTATTTTGAAAATTTTGATTTTCAAAGTGAGAAGTACAACACTCTAACAACAATAATATTAACGTATTTCGGGGCAAACGAAAATTAATGATATTTGATTCTTTGCAAAATTCTCCTTTTGACTCTTTGAAACAAGAACAGTAAATTTTTCCCTTTGACTTTAACTTTGCGTGAAAATTCAAAATATTTTTTTCGGCGTATGCCAACGTTTTTGACATAATAATTACTTTAAACTGAATATGAAAACAAGAACCACAAGCTGATAATTTTCAAGGCACTTAAATTAATTCACCTCCTCATCTTCGTCGAGTCTCACTCGTTTTAGCGCGACTATCTCGTGTGTTTCCTTGTGTTTTGCTTTAAAAACAGTCCCATATGTACCTTAAAACGTTAAAAACAATAAAATGAGTTAAAACAATTTTTCCCGCGTACAAGATGCCAAACGATAAGACTACTAAATGTTATCGATGCAAGAAAGAGCTTTATGGCCATACCTTCACCGATCTTCTCCAGTTTTTCATATTTCTGCATAATATGAAACCTCCTCTTTAACAATCGACATTCAATTATGAGGTGGTTTTAAGCGGGAGAATTAGGTAAACGATTTATAAATTCAGTGAACCATTCAGTCGATGACAACAAAAACCCTAGTACATCATTAACCCTGGCCTCTTTTAGCCTCATTCCTTTCTTTGGGAGAGACCTGGCGCTAGTAACATACTCCGCACCTTTAAAGTAGCACGGGCGCTCGTCGGACGCGTAAAGTGGTGACTTCCCCTAGACGTCACTCAAGCCAATTCACAACCCAAGGCAAGATTATTTTTTTCAGGGCAGTGTCGGGAAACGTGGGCAACATATTTCTCCATACACAAATACTGCATTGAAGACTCTGGGCTTGAATCACGATGAAGTTGACAGGCAAGCATAAGCTACTGGATTGAAAATTAAATTTTACGCGCGAAAGGTGGCGTGTGGACACCCTCGGACGCGAAAGCAACGACAAGGTAAAGTTTTTTTCGTTCAGCGGAAAAATATAAATACATCTGAGGAATATGCGGGAAGGTCAAAACACATATTCCAAATATGTTTTTTTTTGTCGCCGGCAGCAAGTACAGAACGTTAAGAACTTGAATTAACTTTTCTTGCAGCCCAAAATCGTGTACACAAGCCTCCGTTTACAGAAAGCAGCTCGGAGAACCAATTTACTGTTAACATTATTATGACAATAAACGGTCCTAAATGAACCTGACAACCTCAAAAGGGGTACTTCATGGTCATTGTCGTGTTGGGAATTTTAAGAAATGAAAAAGTTTGCATGAAATACGTGATCATGTGGGACAGAGTAAACAATAATTGTATTACCGGTATGAAAAGGTTTACGTACCTAAAAAAGCCAGTTTGTTAAAAATGCCTTTGATGGCCAAAGGTTTTGTTATTTGCA
>BLFN01000792.1:139809-142309 GCA_014634225.1 Acropora yongei | reverse complement strand
GCAAGTATTCTTGTCAATATTTGATTCTTTCGTATTTTTACAAATAAACAAACACATTTCACTTTTGTTATTACCATAGCTTATCACGCTTGTGCCTAAAACAACTATATACGTTCTTCTTGAATTCCAGAATTACAAACGTACGAAGAGGTGTCGCTTGGAAAACATGTCCGTCGAGAAGTCAGCTGTTTGGAAAAGGACGTCCTCGTTCGCGAGGTTCATCGGGAATCTTTATGTTCAAAAGCTACGTTTGAAAGTGGCCATCGTCATTGCTTGCATAAACGGCAAAATGAAATTGGCTAGTGAGCTAGAATAGGTCACTTTCAAATGTAGCTTTGTACATTAACTATGGTCAATTATCCTATTTAATTTTCTTTGAATTCTGGAACTTACAATTGATTGAGAGAAACGATTTTGAAGCAAGAATAGAGACTGGAAGCTTCATTGTTATGCGTCGGGTTGCTGTTCTGTGAATGCGCGACTTAACAACCTACAACCTCTTGGTCGCACCCTATCCCCTTTCACACGAGCTCCGTCCTCCGGGGTCTTAAAAATCCTTCCTTGAGACGAGAAGGATTTTATAAACTTCGAGCAGAAATGCGTAAGAGCAATGATCCATTTTAGCAACAGGCATGACCAGAGCAAATGACCAGGCAATTTTTTGGCATGAAATAGGGAGTAATTCTGTAGCTCTTTCAGGCTTTTACTTCTACTAGTCCCTATTACCTACAGCTTGTTATCAAGGTTAGTATTATTGTTTGTGTTGTATCATCTATGTTTTCGTTTTCCTATCACAGAGAGGAAGAGAGTCTCTCAAGAAAGGTGACCGTCATACATAAATCACACACGATAGGAACCCAACTTCCAGAGGATAACGATGAGAAATCCAGTGGATTGGATCTCCTTACATGGGGCAAAACCAAATATTTCAAACAATTGTAAGGCTTCAGAATTTTTTTGAAACCATCAAAATATGAAATTGAACTAAAATCGTATATATTTCTAACCAGGTCTAAAACCAAATTTGCGAAAACCACTTCTATCTATACAAAATAAAGAGAATAAGGAAGCATCTCACAAATGATTTAGCTCGTGCACTAATACAGGCAACGATAACAGCCCGATTGGATTACTATAACAGTCTTCTTTATGAATGCTCTGATGGTGAAATTAAAATGCTTCAGGGTCTGCAAAATATGGCTGCTAGACTTGAATGTAACTCTACATGTTTTTGTCATGTCATGCCGTTGATGTTCAAACTATGTACGCTGGCTGCCAGTCAAACTAAGAATTGAATGCAAAATTTATAAATGACTTACAAGGCAGTATATGGACAACTGTCTGATTACATGCAAAGTCTAATGCAAGTCAAGAAGAAATCAGCACACAACCTCCGATCTAATAATGAACTTTTATTGGCTCCACGAACTCTAAATCAAACAAGACAACAGGAGACCGAGCTTTTCAAGTGGCACCTTCTAAATTTTCGAAAATTTGAGGTGGCTCTGAACCCCATGTACAGAATTTTTTTAAACATTGCCAAAAGTTGCGTCTTATCATGCTTATCAAAAGTTGACAATATAAAAAATTTCACCGTGAAGTTTATGAATTATAAGTCACTAAAGGTGTAGTTAAGGGTGTTTTTATAAGGCCATACTGTTGCTATGGTAACCTATAAAGTCAAAAAAATGATGGCTAGGAGTTCACCAATGACTGAGCGGTTTTTTCATACCTCAGGGTCGGTGAAGAGCGGTGGATATATACCTCGACGCTTCGCATCTCGGTATATATCCACCACTATTCACCTCCCCTTCGGGGGATACTTGTATAATATATTATGTTGCTCATCAGGGTCACGGCTGAACAGATTTGTTTGCGTGTCTGAATGATAACCTGATGCGCCCTGTTAATAACTCGTATTCGAGCGGCTAAACATTCAACCTCGATGAAATTTAAAGTTTTCCTTGTTATTTGAAGATAAAATAATACCAATTCGCCGCGCTATGGGATTGAGAAGCAACATTTCATAAACGACGTTGTCCAATTCAGACGTTGTCGAAAAACTCTATTTGATAAAGGAACGGAAATAGGTTAAATGCCTTGTTAACATATGTGAAATGTAGTCTAGAGCGGTGTATTAGTGTCTAAATTACTTGGACCTTGCAAATCGATCTAGAAGCGTCACGGAAACTGCAAACACGAGCAGCGAGCTTTTGGAAGGTGAAAGCAGTGTGCGCGAAATGTTAAATCGGTTAAATTCTGGAATGTTCTTGAGTTGTAAAGTTAACTTTATTGTTAACTGCAAAGAATGATTATTGTAATCCTTTGATATCCTCACACGTGTTTGGTTATCTCATCACGCGTGTTTGGATTTGTTTTTTGCTGCTTATCATGACCCAAATGAGACAAGGATTGGTTAATTACCTCAAGCATTATTAATGAGTTTGAAAATGGAAGTTCCTGACTGCACAGTAATCACCTTAAAATTTACATGAAAGTA
>BLFN01000792.1:104809-107309 GCA_014634225.1 Acropora yongei | reverse complement strand
TGATCTTCACACTTAATGTAGCTTTTTACTATGATCATACGTACTTCAAATTATTCTACTTAATTTCCGATGAATTATGGAACTTGCAATTGCAATTGGTTGACACAAATGACTTCGAAGGAAGAATAGAGACTGAAAGCTTCAATATTATGATCTCGTGATGCCGTCAAACCTTAAATCACGTGCTTATTGTGCAGAGTACAATGTACGCAAAAATGTACTAATAAAGTTTATTATTAATAGTGGTTGACAAACTCTCAGTGAAACAGATGAATGATATAATAGCTGGCTGTTATTGCCATAATCAGCAGTTTTGACTTATAAACGAGGCTAATGGGTCATTTTTCATTGTATTGACCATTAGCTTCGTCTGCATGCAGCTATAAACAAAAGAAGCTTCGTATGCACGTTCAACTGCAATAACAGATATTGGTAGAGCAATAGTTTTCAGTCGCATTCAAGTGTGAATCAGCTATTTTTTATTTCTATGCAAGAGTTGTAGCTGTTGGTGCTTTACGCAGGCCATCTGATATTACGTGATGGTACGATTTTGCACAATTCACCTCAAAACGCATTCGATCTCACAATTTACAAAAAAAATGCTTAATTCATTCAAAAATTCTCAGAATTCTTACAAACAAATCATAGATAATTGTCTCATCTGAATAAAAATCCACATGTGCACTTGGTTTCAGGCGATTTACATTTCAAAAAGCCGAAGAAATGTTCTGAAACCATCGATGTGACAAACAGTCGAGGTTCAAGGCGTTATTTTCGTTTTGGGAAGGTCTGGGGCCTAGTGCTAATTTTTTCATTCTTAAAGAATTGCATATTGTTACAAACAATCTGATTCAAGGTGCTCTTTTTTGATTTCTTAAAACAATACGCAGCAAGGTTGTGTTAATGTGAATAATAATTTATACATTATAGTGATTATTGAGAAAATACAAGTACAAAATTGATTTATTCTGTCGATCTTTACAAATGAGACTAAGGATCCAGTTATTATCCCGCTTAATTGACACTGGATTTGGATTATATATTTGTGAACTGAAGATAAACGGCTAAGCTACAAGGCCAGAACGGGAGAAGGCCGTGGGTATTAGAAAGCTTATTTCACGGATTTAGAAGCAAGTGATATTTGGGTACGCATAAAACCTGGTCGTGCAGCACTGATATTAGCATAATATAAGTAGCTTTTAGAGGTAAGTTGCAGTGCTAAGAAATGCTGGCCTTGTAGCTCTGCCGCAAGAGCAATATAATCAAAACCCGAAGCTCATATGTTCGAATCCCAGAGTTTTTCTCTGTCCTTGTGCGGGCCAATGTCCCGTCCCTTCCCAGTGCCAATGCACAGATGGGATGACTTGGAAATTTTCCTAAGGCCTTCCCCAAGTCTTTTTTGCATGGAACAATCTATAATTATTTTGGAGTCGATAAACACACACAATTGTCCATGAACTGACTTGTATTTCCAACATTCTTGGTCTTTTTGTTTAAGATGTTCTTACGTTTTTGGGACCCCGCCCTCTGTTGGAGATTGTTCTCTCAAAATCGTTTCTTGTTGCGGGTCTACCACAATCGGCGTCTTCGTATACAAGAAGCTTGAAGCTGGGAATTGAAATCAATAAATAAATAGACAAATGGAAATAAATAAAATCCAATAGGAAGAAACGAGATAATGGACAATTTAGTTTGCTCAGCAAATGCACATGCGTAAAAACCATCTATTTTGTGCCATTATGCACCAGAACGTACCGTATGGAACACAACTGGACTTGGCTAATGGATTTGAACCTTGAAATAAGTGTTTCTAAAAGAGCAACGCGCAAGTGTCAAATATACCTTACAAAGACGTTTTTAAACTTAGCACATGGAGGAGATAACTGGACCGTTGTGTTATATCGATAGAAATTGCTGCTAGTTATGAATCTAGTTGAGTGGATGAAAGGGATGTGTCACCTATGGTCTAGGGGCAGACTTATCTCTCCCTTACTGCCTTTCGTTGACGACTGGTATCTGAACCTTAGCTCACAAAAGCGATCACCAGGCCGAAATCTCGGGGAACATCGTTCGGTCCGACGCTCTGGCACCGCGTCCAGAGGTACTGTTGTCTTGGTATTTTGTTTGCGCGTGTACAGTTTCCCAGAAGTTCTTACCATATTCCGCGTAGGGTGAACTAAACAAGCGACGGTGTCAGTGGAATTACTCAATGTATTTACTCGTCAATGTATTTACTCGTGCTTCATGATGTAAATATAGCGGTTGCTTAAAGCTGGAAATGTTCACTATTTTTCTAATAGCTGGTTTGTTGAATCCGCATTTATTTATTTATTTTTCTTTTACAGTATGAAACTTTTACAGTACTGAAGTTTTTTGTAAAAAATAGAAGGAGCGCCGTCCTTTTACAAATTCATGTTAAACTTAAGCCGGTAATCGCATCTGTGTTAGTGGTGTCATGATAAATAGATTTTGTCCTCTCTGCGGTAGGGAACCTGGGGTG
>BLFN01000792.1:37128-42128 GCA_014634225.1 Acropora yongei | reverse complement strand
TCCCAGGTCTAGTGTTATGGTAGTTAAATGCAGTGGCTAGACGGACACTTAAAATTTAGCTTGCATCAATTCCACTGCTCTTTCAAGTGAAATTATTGACGTTGAAAAAGTTGAAGAGAAAAGTAAACGAATTCTTAACCCGAGCTTAGGATTTAGATGATGCCACGTTATGAATGAATGATGGGAATGAAAAGAATAAGATAACATACTGCAGATAGAATATTACGCTCCAAAGATCTGAACTCGTTAGATTCTCTGTTCATCAACGTCTCGTTCCACTGTTCACTTGTTAAGGTTATATTGACCTTTTCAATCCAGCAGCTTTTACCTAAATAATTTAAGCAAATGATAAAAACAACTGCTAAGTAAGCACATTCCTGACAACGACCCAAAAATAAAAATACAATTTGATTATTTTGCAGTTAAAAAAATGCACAGCACACAGTCACTATAAGACAACAAAAAAAGAGCAAACCGGAGAAAGAAATTCTACCACCCGTGTATTCCTACAATAGAAGCAGACAGATCAAAAGATATTGCATCTTCAATTTGGTTATCTTTCAACAACGTTACATCGCAGAGAGAAGAAAAGGTATTCTTGTTATCTCTTCCAAACAAGAACAACGATTTTTTTTAGAAAGCATGTCTTACAATGAAGACCAACGATGCTGATTTCCGAATCATTTTCACCACATCCATTGCTAGCTGTGCATCGATAAGATCCAACGTCCCTTCTTTTCACGTCAACAAGACGTAGATCATGCTCAAGGACCTTGAATTCGCTATTCGGGACGCCATCTCTTGTCCATGTGATGTTGGGTTGTGGATCACCAGTAGCATTGCACGAAAGAGTTAAATCTTGCCCTTCGTCGATGTCAGCTCTGTGCAACATGTCCGAAGTGATTTTCGGAGGAACTGGAAAAAAAGAACTCACTGATTAAATTTTATAATGAGACCATACACCCTGAAGTAGAAATGTCGGCATAGTAATAAAGTCATTTGCAGAGTTTTAGTTGCATTTTTTCATAGATCTCCTTAAAAGAGGACGAGATGGAAATGTATTAAAATCTGTGCCACACGTCAGCATGCAAGCTTTCTGTATCATATTTTTATACGCACGCATAAATAATTATATAAAAAGAATAAAAGACAAATAAAATTAGAAGAAAAGAAAGAGTTTGGTTCAAAGACATATGCAGTTTGGAATCTGCAGTTTGAGTTTCCGTATAACCATTGAAGACGATATTAGAATATTCGCCCGTCAAGGCAGTAACCTCATTAATAAGTAATTAGGGTAAGTGAGCCTCAATAACAAATATTGCAAATCTTTAGTCATGCTCCAAGGCAGCTATCATGCAAAGGCCGACCCACGGGCTATGATACCCAATGTCAAGGACAAGAGTTAAAATGCTTAAATAGACGATTTCAGTTGTACGGCTCGTAATAAAATCGTTTCTATTTCAACTTCTCAACTAATATCTACATACACAAGTTTACAGAAGCTAGAAGTTTCATAAGTTAGGATGGACAAATTCTGTTCAAATAATTTAGCCTGTGGTGCAGGCGTATTTTAGCGCGCAAACACCTCGTCCTTTGGTCGCCCGTATTGTTATCGTCCCACGAAAGAAAAAAGTCGATTTCGCTTGATAAAAAACCAAAATGGTCGACGTCTTCGCTGAGAGAAAAAAATAATGCGTCTCCAATGGATGTTTGATGGCACCAGGAATAAAAGACAATTAACAACTAGCAGCTTAAAGCCAGGTCCAAATTGTTTTAAGGATGTATAGCACTATCAGTTGGAAAAATCAAGTGCGGCTGACCATTGGATAACTTAATAGGTCTTGGAAGAACTACTCCAGTGGATAGCACTCTCCGCAGCGGATACTACGTTATAGCACACTGTATCCAACCCTTGAACAACTTGGGCCAGAAAACCATGAAATAAGATGCATGAGCAAAGGGTATAAAGTCATTATCCAAACGTCAGCTTCCCATTTTCAGCTACAAATTTAACAACATGGTTAATAACGCGAACGATAAGGACGATGATGAATTTGATGATAATGCCAACACTGATGATGACGAAGCTGATTGTGACAATAATAATGATTTTGATAGATAAATTTGATGAGCATGATGATAATAATTGAGGTTACAGGGATGATGATGACGACGAGGACGATAATACTGATTATGACGATAATAATCGCGGCGACCGTTAACGGTGGTGGAGATGGTGACGATAATGATGTTGACAACGATCACGCTGACGACGACGATGATAATCGTGATGATGGCGACGATGATCAGTTTAATACTCACCGTAAACAACCATTGTTGTCGCAAATCTTCGACTCTCGAGATTGGTTAACAACCGCATGGTGTATGTGTATTCCTCACTGTTCGTCACGTCCAACAACACCAGCGTAGCAGATTGGGACTTCGAAGAACTTATTGCCTCATACTTAGCTCTAAACTCTTCCGAACTGTAAACAAATCTTCTATTGCCACGCTTTATAGCTACACGTGTGTCTGCTGTATCACCGGGTATTCGCCTGAAGAAAGTGAAGGTTTTTATGCTTTCGTTTACGGCAAGAGTGTACGTCCAGACGAGTGATATTCGACTGCTGTTCACACTTTCAACTACAACTGTGTGACTTTCCGGAGAGCTTGTAATTCTGAACATTTCTAAAAACAGGACAGGAGTAGCAGTGAACACGTGATCAGGACTAACGATTACGAAGATGATGACGATTATGGTCTTGACAAGGAAATGACAAACTCAAGGTAAAAAAAAAAACAAAAACAAAAAAAAAACACTTCAAAGCCGTACCACCAACTTTGCTCAACGACCGCATCTGATTTTCGCCTAAGTCAATTGCCCAAAGCTACACAGTCAAATTTATCCGCTAAATATACCGCGTTAACCAGACTATGATGACGAAAACACTGACGAAGACGTTCATCTTTCAGATAAACTGGAGAAAAATGAAAAGACTAAGACCCCGTTTACTTTTGAAAATATCGCTGAGTAGCGTTACGTAGGCTCAGAAAAATCGCGGGTCCATATGAAAACCAGGAAGTTTACACGGCTTCATTGCACGCACACTAAAATATCCAATAAAAACTCACCGCATTGCTGCAGACTATTAAGAAAAGGCACCGCGCCGACAATAAGCAGTAACCAGTTGGTAAAGGCCACCATCACCTGCGCCTTACATTGAAGTATAGTATTTTATCCCACTAAAAATGTCTGTTGCAAGGGAGATGTTTAAAGTTACAAAATATGTCGAATATTACATAGGTACGCTTCAGTGACCTCAAGGGAGTTCCATACTTAAGTACGACGCAATGTTGCAATATAACATTTGACGTTACCAAATTCCGGTTCTTTTGTCAAATAGAAACTAATGACTATCGTAGATTGAAATAAGGAGCAAAAAAAATATGTAAAAGCTATTGTCTTAGAATACATGTACGTTACATTTAAATCGAGAAAAACAACAACAGTTATAAAAATTTGTTCTAAAGATCTTGTTTCGATCTTCAAATAACTATAAAATCACCCTTACGTTTCCAAAATAAAACCACTTGAATTTGACATTAAATATTGTCTTTACTTGTCTTACAGAAACAATTTAAAGAGAAAAGCATATGCTGAGATATTGAGGACAAATTCCTGAAATTAAAGGTAATATTAATAAGAGAAAGGGAATTTATGCAGTTTTTCAGTAAACGATTACCAAACAAAATTGTTAGTAGGAGAACCATTCTCTCAACCCTCTAATTACAATCCGTAAGCAAACACAAACCTAACATTGATGCGACAAAAAAAAAAAAATACTCCGCCGGTGAATGTACATGTCTTGTGTTGCCCTAAATGCCCGCCCAAATTGAGTATGTTTGAAAATCTCGTGGATAAATTAAAATTCGTCATCATGCTAACGGTCCAATACTTAACAGCACGTTGACATAAGACTTTATTTTTGCGAGCAACTTGTCAAAAATTGTAAGTTACAACGTTTTGATGTCTAATAAAGAGGTTAAAATAATTCCATCGAATGTTCCATCGAAGTCCTGGAAGCTTTCACTTGCTAGCACGAAGGCTATTTTTCCCTTTAGTAACAATTAAAGAATTGAAAGAACAAGCTTTAATTTTTCAAAGGTTTAAACTCATGAGGTTCATATGTGTTCATCTTTTACTACAAGAACGCAGAGCATAAAATTCAGTTTTCATAATGTTCATTTCCGATGACCGTGTATTTGCGTATTCATTTGCTCATACAATGCAAAACCTCTAACAATTTTGGCCCAATTATAAATATAAATGAAATCCTGGAGGCTTTCACTTGAAAACTAGCATTGGAAGCTTCAGTCAACTTAACGTCTCCCAAATCAATGGCTGCGTTACTCCTTGAGAGAACAAGCATCCATCTAACTATTAAAGACCTTTTGCCATGTTTGGGTTTAATTGGTTTTTCGCTTAATTCATCGAGCCTTTGTAATCATCTACCTGCTACAAAAATGTTCATTTCATTATGTACACCCAGATCAATTATGTAATTGCTCATGAACGAAACATTTTTTAAACCAAATTCGAGACAACGTTATTTGGAGCACTATTTATTGGACATTGAATTTTGCCAATTATTTTTTTGTTCGGTTTGTCTTGTTCCTTCTGCTCAATGAAAAACAAAAGGACATTATCGTAGGCCCGTGTTTGACAATTTGTATTTCAAAAGATGTTTGACATCATTTATTTCATTTTGTTATACTAAATTAGGCGAATATGCGGCATGCACTTTCAAGTTTGTCTCACAAGAGTTGTTTCCGAAAAAAAATAAAATAACAACAACCAGTTTTTCAACAATAGTGGAATCCGCTTTATTTAAAAGTGTTGCCTCATTAACATGATCTCAGCATCTGTTAATCCGAAAGCAGCATTAATTGCTAAACAACGAGGGATGATTCTTTAATATGCCTTGCTGTGGGTCTACCGC
>BLFN01000789.1:56740-59240 GCA_014634225.1 Acropora yongei | reverse complement strand
TATGCTTGGCCAAGCTAAGTTAGAGTCATCAAAACATTCAACATTTTGCCACGAGACCCTATTAAGGTCATTAATAAAATCTACTTCGACAAAACGTTTGAAATTTCGAACCTCTTTAAAAGTGCGTCTAGTTTTGGGTACAGCAAACTTTCGTACCGCATAAATTAGACTGTGATCTGAAATCCCTGAATGAATAACACCAGAAGTTGCTATATTGTCGACCATATTTGTAAAAATTAAATCAGTAATAGTAGCCGAAGATTTAGTAACGCGTATGGGCTCTTTAATTAGTTGTTCTAACTCATAAACTTGGAGGATATGAACTGCAGGGTTCGAGTATGTACATAAAGGGGTGTTTTGGCATAGTCAGACTTAATATCTCCCATAAGGATCAGTTGCTTATTTTCGATATCACAACGCTGGACAAATTTTTCGTAATCATCAGAAAGCTGCATGATCTCCACGCTCGGTGGCCTAAGTAAACCAAGTGCTGGCTAGAAATGACCTGCTATGAGGAAGATTTATCTCTATAAAGATCATTTCCAATGTGTCAGGCTCAAGGTCAATTCTGTTTGTGTACGACAGATTTCCCCTGATATGGAGCTAGAGCAATACCACCGCCTGACCGGCTACGGTCATTGCGGATTATAATTTAGCCAGGAATATATACTTCAGTCACAGAAATAGAGCTATCAGTCTTAGATTCGTTAATGGCTAGCACTTCCAAAGGAGAATTGATTAGAATATAGCGAATTTAATCAATGTGTTTACATACTATTAACAGCAATACAGGCAAGTTTAACTGAAACACTTTACAGGACGTGATGCACTGCAGTGGAGAGTAAACATCATTTCCTTCTACCGAATCACACTGACCTATCCTTCTACCGAATAACACTGACCTATCGTTAGTAACGACGATCGCTTCTTCTGCGTCGTGGTGCGTTTCCCTGCTCCAGCAGGATCTTGCTCAGTTGGTTATAAGAATTGGGCCTGCGAAAACCCTGTCGTGCTTGGCTGGATGGCCCATGGCTAGAAGCTGGCCTAACGAAATTAATAAACTTAACGGCAAGTATAGTGCGCTGCTCTTAGAGTTTAGGTGAAGTTTGTTGCTATTGAGGCAGGAATTGTCAATTATTGAGTTGTCAATGAACGCGTGAAGTTATTACTTTCCGACAAATATTTCAAACTTTCATTATAGCGTCATGCAATTTTGCACTTGAATCTAAATCATCTCTATGAGTATATGCAGAGACTGCTATTCTTGAATTCGGAAATTTCAACTTCACTGACTTTCCGAGGTCTACAATCTTTTCCGCTCATCTTTGAGCGGAATCTGTTAGAAAGTTATTTGTACCCGCGTGAACAATTACATGGGCTGGATCACCATTGACATTTAATAGAGATAACCTCTTCGGATAGCTGATCTGCTGTTTTCCCCGGATACGTATACTTACGGACCGGTTTCTTTGAGAGCCTTATTGGATCTATCTTCTTAATGATAGAATGTCCAATTCAAACTATAGGTTTATTATAGTCGCTGTTTTTGTGGACTTGCATTCCTCTCCGGGTCATTTAGATCCTGGGAACTCTAAGCTGGCGAGGCAATGTGGTGTGAACTTTGCTCGCGATGATTAGTTCCAGCTTCGCGTTGATGTTGTTGTACTTGCTGAGAAAGGGTATGTACAATTTGCTAGTGCACTTGCAACAGTGGAAACAGCAGTTAGCACCTTTTGCTGGCCTGAATCCCTATAAGTTTCCAATTCCTTTGTTACTAGATAAATGGAGGTAATGAGACTCTTGTTCTTCAATCTTCGGACAATCGAAGTTTGTTAGGGAAGTCTTTGTTCACTTGCAGAAAGTGTTGTTTTTCTTTTCTTTTAAGATGCAAATTATTTGAAAGTTTTTTGTTCAACTCTCGTTGATGGCGAAGTTCGTTATTTCCTTTCTAAGAAGCAGAATCATTTCTAGAGAATCACTACAATTATTGCAACAGCGGCGACGATCTTTTGCGACAGCGGATTCAAGTTCGATGACCTCTTCGCCACTTTTCTTCTCGCTTTCGTGCCATGGAACCTCGTCGAGCAGTTTCTCAGGTAATTAGATCAATCAAATTTAATTTCAACTGCTCAGCGTTCTCTTTATCTTGAATAACACAAACTTGCCTCCTCGCCTCACATGCGTTCTATTGGATCGCACTGATTCCACCATGTAATATACTTTTGTTTTAAATACATATATACTTTACTGTAACGTGTTTACATACGCCCCAGCTTTTGTTGTGTGTGGCTAGCGTAGCGTAAGTTGTATTGATTGATTGATTGATTGATTGAGTGATATCGTAGGTCAGGCCCTGACGTCGACATGGTAGATCGGCCCTTCGTATTGATGATTTAACATGAGGGGCGTGATCTTGTAGGTCGGGGCCTGATGTCGTAGGTCGGGGTGGCATACCGAAAATCAAATACTAGGGGCTTCATATTGTAGGTTGCAGCGTGAT
>BLFN01000789.1:20000-22500 GCA_014634225.1 Acropora yongei | reverse complement strand
TTTATTAGTCGCCTTGATATTTTTCACATTCGGCGTAGCATACCACCCCAAAAACACCACTAAATTTGTGATCTGATTTGAAATGTGTAAATTTTTTTAGCAGACTTCTGTATGCAAAATGGCCGCCACATCCGCATCGGCGGGAGAGGGCCGGGACAGCGCGTCTCCCATCCCCAAAATGCATCAGGAACGAAAGACTATTGAGATCGAAATGTATTGTGGATCAAAATGTAACAAGACAGCCGGAACCTGGTCTCTAACAGTACAGCCTGGTTATTTTGATTATTTTTAGCGGGAAAGGTAAATCCTGAAAAAAAATTTCCCTTTATTTGCTCCAAGCATTGCTCAATATTTACATGCAGAAAGATCCTTGCAAAGTTGAGCCGTCGACAGGCGAAACCCAGTGCTTACAATGCTGAGTTGAGGTGGTTTTCGAGAGCTTTTCGCCTGTCCAAAACTCAGCGAGAAATTTCCCCAGAAGCGATCGACAAATTCAAAGCCATGACCTAGCACAATCCTTCTGACGAAACAATGTTGATTTTTCTATTTCTTGGACAGCGCACACCACAGCACCTACACAACATTGAATTGGGGGGCGAGGGTATCAGAGAATTAACGCAAGATGCAAATAAAATAGAACAAGTGCTTCAATATCGAAAAGTGTAATTTTCTACTTTTATCGCCCATTGTAGCTTGTATATTGTGGAAGTGCCACAAATTTCAATGATTAGCACTCAATCTTTCCCTCACCCTGGCGTTATTTTGAGCATAACAGCGACTGAGGCAAAAGAATGTAGCATTACGCAGGAATAATAGCAACAAAACCTAGGAGACGTCTTTTGAACATAATATGTAGTGAGAGTTTTTGAGCATCAAGCATCAGCATAATAGCGGCAAATTTGAGCATTACAGTGTGTTAAACCTTACCTCATGACCCATTTCCTTCCAGTACTATTTTGATATTCAAAACACACGTTTGTAAACACAAAATCCTTTACCAACAGAAACACCATAATGTTGAAAAGGAATACTCCTTGTAACATGAACCCCACACACTCCATGACAAATGCAGGACATGTGGTTAGTATAGTAATACGATAGAAGAGTGCTTTTACAACCGTTTGCTCTATGTTGTTATCTATAAAATGGCCCTTGTTATATGACCAGTTGCATGTTTTGCATGATTTTCTTGACAATTTGAACAGCTAGAGATAACTGTACAACCTGACACTAGCCTTCTAGCATGCTACTGCCATGTCGGCTTATGTTATCCATAACTCTTTCGCTTCTTTGTTGTGGAGAACATCTTCATAATGTAGTTCCATCAAAATGGAAAAAGGTCACCAGTGATAATAAAAACCTGAATCTACTATGAAGGTCCCTTGGCAAAATTGTTTGTTTTGATGCTCTGTTAAATAGAGAAGATAAAATTATTATTCAGAGCATTTAGTGTAGGAAACATTTTCAAACTAGAGAATGTATGAAATAATTACAGGTCAGACTGGTGAAATTTTACCAGCTGATTCTAACTGTTTATGGACAGCCCCTATGGAAAATGCCAGTTCCCTTTCGATTATTAGCCAAAAAGAGAAAATAGCAGAGCAATTAGACTCATTCATGAGTATTCAATGTTTTTTGATGCTGTGTAAAGAAAAACAAGGATAAGCATATCAAATTATCATTGGCATGAGGTTATTAATCTTGTGTTTAAGTCATTAACATTCTATCAAGGATTACACTCTGAGTGCATATCTGAAATAAACCGTCATTTAAATAATGTGAAATAGGTATTTCATATTTTCAAACTCTCAATGTTGGTACGTGCGTGGCATTATAGCAGGATTACTGTTCTAATTTTTGTATTACTGCATTAAATGCAGTACACTACAAGCCGTTATGATTATTGTTAAGCAAATTTAAGAAAATAATTTCTAGATATAGACAATTCACAAGCTACTGAGATGTTCGAGACATACGGCTAGTTCATGTTTCCTTTCAGGAATATTTCGAGAAAATGTTCGAAAATTCCAAAGCTAAAATTAACCAGGCGTACTAATGTTAGAGACCAGGTTCCCGCTGTCTTTTTATATTTTGATCTACAATATATTTCGATCTCAATAGTCTTTCGTTCCTGATGCATTTTGGGCATGGGAGACGCGCTGTGCCTCTCCCGCCCATGCGTACGTGGCGTCCATTTTGCATACAGAAGTCTGCTAAAAAAAACGCTGACCACAAAATGTCTGAAGAACTTATGCGCATGAGTACAAAGTATGCATGCTGACCACTTCGGTCAGTTCCGCGCAGGCTCTTCTCCTTTTCTTTCTAGTTTTGCACGCTTTTATCATAAGAGCTAAGTTTGACGAATCCTTTTTCTCTAACATTTTTGTCTTCTCTATGAAACTTTTATTGATCTTAAATGAGTGAAATCACTGTTCTAACACCTTTTAACACTTAACAGTTAACTTTTTTAAAACACTAAACAATAAAATTTTACAAGTTT
>BLFN01000787.1:724320-730618 GCA_014634225.1 Acropora yongei | reverse complement strand
TGTACACAAGACACTGAAATGACTAGTGGAGTGTAAAAAGCTAGAGCTTACCGGCAGAGCAGTTTTTGCAGATAGGATCGGTAAGAGAACTATCAGCAAAAGTTCCTAAAGGACACGGGCGAAGCTTGTAACTTCCCAATCGTTTATCAGCAAATCCACTTCGAAGAAACGCCTGGCGTACATTGTCTTGCGCAGCCCAACTTAAATTGGAGATATCTATAACTTCGGATTTACTTTCTTGCACGCCACTGAAATAGAAGTGGAGGAGAAAAACTGTTGACATTTTAAACTCACGAAAAAGGTCAAGTTCAATGTCAAGAACTGACCCATTTTCAAGGAATGGTCTTTTTTTAAATGTTTGTGTGGTTGAAACGTAGTAGTCCTTCATTGGGCCTCGTCTAAAGTGAATTTACATTGACCCTAAAGTACCAAGGCAAAGTTCTTAATTCAAAAGTACACAATTGGCAAAAATTAACATTAACATGTGGTTAACAGCTGAAGTTTCAGGCAAACAACCTTCGTTTTACAGTGAAGCACTGCAAGAACTTGTGAACACATCGGCAAAAGATTCAAAATGAAACGGAAAACGTATTTGGACGATACATGCGACCAAAAAGCACGGCGAAAGCTAAATTGGTCATAGATGATAATATTTTCCGTCCCATAACGCATTTGTCCAAAGATAAAGAGAAAGGAGGGACCTGTTTCAATTGCGCTACTTCTCCGTGTTTTTCAGAGGAATGCGTACACTGCACAGAGTTGTCCTCTCAAAGCTTTTAGGAAGAAGAAGAAAAGCTCTGTGCTGTGGAGGCATTCCTTTAAGTCCCCCCATTGGTTGCCATGAACGTCACAGACGTCACTGTTTACCAATCCAGAGAACTATTGTCACGCGCATGTGAATTGAGCTTTGTTACTTTGTAATTTGTGCGAAACCTTTTGCGAGGCTACATGAAACACTTGAACACTCAAGTTTAAAGATCGAAACGGCTTACAACTGAAAAGACCCGAGAAAGGACGAAACTAGACAAGTTTTGTACAAAAAGCCAAAGGTATATTCGAGGCGAGGACAAACTTGCCCTCAAAGAGAAGCTTTTAAGGTGCTTTTCATCAAAACTTTTTTCGCCATAACAGAAACAAAATGTTGCAAAAATCTAAAAGACTTTTGAAGCGAAACAAATGTTTTCGACCGCACAGCCACCGTGCACTAGTTTTTTACTACTTGATATTAATATCACAAGCCTGAAAAGCCATCTTCTTAAAGAGCTCGATTATGCTTTACTTTTATAGGATTCTCCGAAACCAAAATCCCCATCGGTATGAGGATACCACTTTAAACTGATCCCCATGCTTTTAACTTCAAAACGTGTTGTTATGTTTCTTAATGAATCTCCAAGTCACTCTGTTTCGGAGAGAGTTCCCTTTCAAGCCCTTTGGGTTGAGTTTCACCTTCAAAGCAACGTAATATGCGAAGTGAACATAATTCCCCTGATGAAGTTTTTGAAGCTTACTTTGGCGGAAGAGGCGTTGGAGAGATACAAAAATTATGGTAAACCCATTTACATGATGGATGATTTTAGCATCAACCCCCTTACCAATGAGACCTACAAACTTTCTAAGGACATTTTAATTTCTCTTCAAAGTAATTCTTGTGTTCCAATCATCGATAAACCAACCTGGGTTTATGATACAGTCATCTCTTTCTATAACAAATTCTTTAGCCAAATATTTATTGGGTAGGAATAAAATCTCAGATGTTAGCGACCATTACAAACAATTCTGTGTTCTGCAGTCTGCCGCACATCTTTTTCCCGAGAAGTGTAAAATAAGAGATTATTCTATGTTCTTTGAATAACGTTTTCTATCCGATGTTCAATCACTTAATTGGGATATTGGTATCAGTTACTCGGCTAACCTCACGACAGCATTTTCTTTTTTTAATAAGAATAAGTTCGAGAAACAAAAATGACCCTCTGAAAACTTCTTTAACCCAAAGGCAAGACAATTTTCCAAGACTTCATTAAATCAATTAAGGTAAATGCACCTCTTCTCTCAGGCAGGAGACCTTAAGAGATATAGGTCCTACAAAAACTTATCTGCTCTTATTCGACAGAGCAAAACGATTAACGACTGCAATTACCTTAGCAATAATGTGAATAATACGAAAAATACTTGGTCTGATGTAAGTCAGTTTTTGAGTTAAGAAAAGAAGGAATCTAAACCTATCACAACACTAAAAGGAGCAGACACTGGCGCAACGACAACTTGCAATACTGAACATGCCCACATCAGAAATAGCTGTTTTGCTTCCATTGGGGATAATTTAGCCAACGATGTTGTTATCTCACTGCCCATGGCAATGCTTATGGATTGCACTCTTGTCCAAATCGCTTATGTGCGAACAATATTCTGAGCCAGCTTCTTGCTATTATAATCAACATTTCGATTAATAGCGGCATGTATCCACAGCAATAAAAATTTGCGACAGTTGTCCCTATTCATTAATTGGATGATGAGAGTGATTCAAAAAACTGCCAACCTACCTTCTTGCTCTCAATATTTGCCAATTATGTGGAGAAGAACGACCTACTTTAAAATGACTATAAAATCATAACATGGCTTCCTCAAGAAGCATTCTCGTCATCAGGTGTTGCTCGAAAGTGCGATTAAGAATGAACTATTTTCCGCGGGAGTGTTTATAGATTTGAAGAAAGTTCTCGACATTATTGATCATTTTATCCTCTGACATAGGTTATATTATTACAAAATTACGGATATTATGAATGAATGCTTCTCCTTTTACCTTTCTAATCGTTTCCAAGCAACTCACATTGACTCGTATCTTTCAAATAAAAGTAATATATCTTGTGATGTCCCAAAAGAATCTTTTCTTGGTACACTCCTGTTTCTCATTAATATCAACGAGAGACATATATGCTCTGGAATCTTTTTGCTGACCGCACCAGCTTTATGCGGGCAAAAGTTTGAGATCACTCGAGTTTGTGGTTAACAGCGAGTTAATAATGTTACTAACTGGCGAGTGAGGAATGAAACATGTACTTCTTAAGAACCCATCAAGGAAAAAGGTACTACTCAAAAGCATCTCTTCAAACCGTGGATCACTAGAGGCATTCTCAGGGGTATTCGTAAAAGAAAATCAATTATTTTTCTCCGGCGAAGCTTACTCCGTAAATTCAATCGAAATAAAGATTATTAGCCACAAGAATATGTAAAAAAAGCTCTATTTTTTCTTGATTCTTTACAGCTTACCTTAAGAATGCAAAGTAAATTTGGTAAGGAATAAATAATTCCTTAACGCAATCCAAGTATATCTTCTAGTAGGGATCTTGAGAGAAGAAACAACAGACCCAGTTAATACATCCAATGTGTCAAACTCACACTTTGCATCACTAATGCAATAATAACCAAGCTTGTTGTATTTCTCCTTGTTTTTCTTTGATCCAGGTTCACCTCATGTCATACAACTTGAAACCTTGTCATTGCCGATAAATAAGGACGATGGACTGTATTCCTTTTTAGTCAAAATCTTCAAATATGGTAGCTTTATTCTATCAAACCCAGTAGCAAGCATTATGAATAAATCCATTAAAAAAGGTATTTACCCATCAAAGGTAAACATGTTAGGATAGTTCCTGTGTATAAACATGGGAATGAACTTGATCATGTAAACTATGGATCTATTTCTGTCCTCTCTAAAATTCACATATTTCGTTAAAAAAAATTGCTCTTCGTAACATGCACTGTTAGATATTGTAGGTAAAATACACAAAGATTATTACATGTTAAGAGCCTGATATCGTTTTCTATTCAGAGTTTTTAATACCATATCGCGAACGAGCGAGTCTCCGAGCGAGTGAGCGATATGGTATTAAAAACGAGTGAATGCAAACGATATCAGGCTCTTAACATGTATTAATTTGTTTATTACATATTACAGACTTAAAAAAAAAAACCAGGCCACCAAATTGAAGCACAAGAAGGCGTTGATAAAACTGCGAGGCAATTCCTCCCGCCAAAGAAATTCTTTCCGCCAACGTGACGCCAGGCGTCAAATAAAATATAACGTGCAACCCGATTGGTGCAACCAAATTATTACAATCTATTTGATTGGCCAATTCAAACCCGTGAGGTGATATGATATCATTTCACTCAGTGAAACTTTTGCCGGTGCATTCAGAAGTCTTTTCCGTGCTTAAAAATAATTTTTACTCAATTTAAAACGTTGATTGGCAAAACCCCAAGTGGCTATCTACAACATAGTGTCGACAGTTTCCTTTCAATATGAAATTTTGACTTAAGACTGTTACCGTGATACTTGTGGATTACTTTAGTACCTGACGTTCTCCTGGAAAAGCGCCCTGGGACTAATGTTTTCATGAGGTGGGGGGCCCTTTGACTTTTAATTGAATTTTCATAGTCGGTCTCTGCTGTCTTAATATGCTATACTCTAAACAAATTTGTGGTTGTTTCCTTCCAAGGTCCTTAGACACCATCTCGTCTGAGTGAAGATTGCTTTTGTCTGAAACGTACTAATTTCGAAATGTCCGCTTGAAAGGAACTCTGAATCACCACCATGAGCGTAGCTCTTCTCAAAGCCCTATTACAGAGCTACGGAGCAACCTTATTACAAGCGAATTGTCAATTAAGGGCTTGCCCAGTCATTAATAAGGGTAGCCCATATCGTTTACGTCCTTTTCGGAGACAGCAGCTTCATTCCTCTAGTGGAAGCACAGATTCAACCGAGGCCCGATGGCAAACTGTATTTTAGCAAGGTGATAATGATAACTTTAAAAGGAAAATTAACGACAAAAATTCTACGTGGCGTTTCGGCGACTCCATGTCAACATTGTTGAATGTGGAGAAATTAATATAACTGCCATTATATATACAGAAAAGGTATGTGTGTGAATCAAGAGAGTGTGAATTTTAAAATAAAACTCGGGATTGTTTACACAAAGAGTTTCGCCTGAATAGAATCACTTTGGGCTTTGGTCTTTTCTTCTTAATTAAGAGAATTTCAAAGACTAGGCAATTAAGCTCGTTCCGGGATTTCCTAAAAATTTGGAAGTTCGCACGCATGTTCGACGGTCTTATATTATGTTCGTGCTCGAAGTTCCCCCGATTTCTAAATGTTTATGCGCATCAACACGTCAATCGAGGTGATGGCACGTGTAACCGATATAATGAAAAATACGATTAAAAATACCCTGCTCAAGGCCCTCTTTCGTTCCAGCTTAACATATATCCTCTTAAGAGCTAAAGGAGAAGGTGATAATCTGGTCTGCCTGGTGTCTTATTAATGGCTAAGTGACAAGAAAGGATCAGTGAGAGACTTTTGAGGAATTTTTTGGAATGAAATTTATGACTGTTCTTGTCAATTTTGATATAGTATGCCAGTCGGAGTTGTCATATGGTAAACCTGTCGTGGAACTAGAACAATTTGTGTAGTCATCTTTTCATGAAATAAGCGGATTGTCATTGTAAACTTTACAGTCCGGTAAACAAACACCGAGGAGGGAACACAAATGAAGCGGAAAAAGCTTTTGTTGTATTCCTTCCTTACAATTTTTTTGTCAGTTCAATTTCAGTCACGTAATCGCTCCGACAATTTAGTACAACTTCAACCAGCTTTTATTTTGTGGTAGTAAAAGTTGCAAAAGTCTCTGCATATTTGTCTGAGCAAAACGTAAAGGCTTACCGTGCACTGAAAAGAACCACCGGTTTTTATTAACGTCAAGATAAACAATGTGAAGGAGCTGGTAAGTTCTCAAGGTGTACTTACATGTGGACCGTGAGGTGGTTCTTAAATTTGACCTTGCTGATTCTGTCTCCATCCAAAATTCTTTAAAAGAAATAAGCAATCACTTCAACTTGTTGTGTAAACTGGGCCCACATTTTACGGAAGGACTGTCATTTATACGCGTTTTGATGTGGCTGGACCACATAACATCCCTACGAAAACCGTGATTCCATATTTTGTGAAAGAAGGGAAATTTATTTTGCGTTCATGATAAGTTCTTATATATCAAAAAATAATTGGTAACTTTATCATAATCGAGTTTATCATAGTCTGCGACCCTAGATGGCGTTAAGCACTTACAAAACAAAAGCATAAGAAACACTCCAACAACAACAAATGAATATACAAAAATGTCATTTTACAATGACTGTTTTTTTTTTAATGTATCTATTTTGAATATATCTCCCGAATAAAAAAAATCAAATGTCTATAAAATGAGAGACCTTGAGACCCGAAGGGGTCGAGAGACCATCCATAAAT
>BLFN01000787.1:635345-642845 GCA_014634225.1 Acropora yongei | reverse complement strand
GGGATGAGTCGACCTTCTTGCACCGGGCGGAGACGTACCACTCGTTCGTGCACGCCAAACTTTTGACTCCGTCGTTCGTGTAAGGGTTGGGGAACGAAACGGAAACGTCCTCGTTGCGTGGCCAGAGGGTTCCCACCTAATTGAATCTGATGCTGCGCTTGGCGCTCTCCTTGATCCGCGGCCTGAATCAGATCGTCGTCTTGCCCGTCGTCGAGTAAGGTGTCGTCAAACAACATGACTACTACAATGACTGGAAAAAAAAAGAGCTACGTTTTAATCCCAAAAAACACCGATTACAGGCGGGAACGTATGAAAGGTCCTAGTGACCCGTCGCCCCTTTTTGTTATTGTTCCAGGGTCCACGTGACAAACTGGTAACATTCCTCTTCTGGACAATGAGGGATGATATCCGGTCGCATGTGGAGATGACGACTGCAGTCAAATCGCTGCCTCCCCGGTGCGTCGACGAGCTGGTCAAAGCGTGGGCACCCCAAATCCTCCAAATTCAAATAGGGGAGTCCCAACTTATGTAATAGAAACTTTTCCTGAATGCCACCCTTGTAAGCCACGATCAGGCGTTCGGGGGTACTGAATTTGGAGTGGAGCTCCATGACCAAATCGGGTAATGCGCTGACGGGCAAAGAATGTTCGTGCAGCACGGGTTTGAAGGACAACCCGTGGATGCGATCGATGGCATAGGAGACTGTCTGTTGATCTTTTTTCGACAAGTCCCGCCAACGCCAACCGTGGTCGAAATGAGTGTTCCCAGTTATGGTCCTGTCCCAATTACACCAACCTAGTTCTCTTACCAGGAAAGCAGCTCCACTGTCCTTGCTGAGTTGAAAGCCTTCCAGATCGATGACCATGCAAATGGAATCCATGATGGTTGGTTGGTTGATGGTCGAAAGCGTGCGCTCGCTCGGTTTTTTATAGACGGAGAGATTACCCGTCATCCGTCGGGGGCGAAGAGGAGGGGGGATGGGGGAGGGGTATCCCCCCTTTGAAGGGGGCCCCAGGGATCGATGGGACGATGCTCGTGTTTATATAGAGGGCAAAGAGCGACGTGTTGAGAACCAAGCAAACATGGCCGAAGCGAAACTCATGTTGAATATGCTATGGGATCAATGGCAACGAGTCGATACGATGCGTTGGGAGATAAAGAAGAAGACGACGACGAAGAAGACGGACGACGATCGCGCTGCGGTCGAGCCGACCGAACGATTAGATCCTCGTGTCAAATGTAGTCTTTGGCGTTGGGCCATCACTCGAACTGGGGTGTCGGCCTCGGAGGCGTCGTACCTGGACTTGTTGGACGATCACATCGTGACCTACATCGTACAATTGATCAGTTGGGGTGTGGTGCAGGACAAGAAAGAGATGGGATGGGCGAGTCTGCACCATGAATTCAGATTGTTACCACGCTGCCCCGTTCACGACACGGTGATTATTGTTCTTTTATTGTATTGTAGTTACTACACGAAAGGCATACACGTTTTGTTGTTTTTCTTAGATCATGTGGGTGTGGTTGAGCGAGCCTAGAACCACTTGGTTTCGATGTCTTCACCCCTGCGATCCATCCGAGCGCGTCCCTTGGGGGAACTGTCAATACTATGTGAATCTTTGCACACATTGTTTACAAGTGGATCGAGGGCGTAACCCGTTCCACAGCTTTCCGTGCGGCGGTGTCTACGGTCGTCGACGCGAGGAGGGTGGACCCGCTATGACATTGACCCAAGTGGCGTGCCAGGTCGCTCGACTACGCCCTGGCTACGCATTCATTACCGGTAAGTCTTTCTTTTTTTTTCTTAACAGACGTTGACCCCTTACGACGTCTGCGTGGTGGACCATACCGATGGGTTTCACAAACACGCGTGGTGTCCAAGTCGTCGATGTGGGTGGTTACCAACCCTTTGTCTGGAGATACGATTGGAGGGTCGCTCGTTTTGTATCACCTACGGACACTTTCACCAAGGCACCTCTTTGTTTTGTCGTCGTAGGTCATGCGTGCTCAAATCCGCTATGCCTATCATGGTTGGTCGAGACCATTATACTATTGGCAATGGAACTGCCCCTGGCTGTCGTGTGATCGGGAAAACACTAGTTCCGTGATGGTGATGCAAGGTCGATATCATTTTTATTTTCCGTATTATCCGTAGGTGATGCATACCGAGTTTTACCTCCATCACCAAAACACTGCCTGTTGGAAGTGTAGGACCTGTGACGAGCCACGTCAATGGGACACGTATATGAAAATCACAAACAAGTAGGAAGGCAAACCCCTTTGGTTTGGGGACTCGATCTGTTATCGATGCGGTGGTGTCAGATACCGTCATTCAACGTGGGTGTTGGATTGGATTACGGTGGGGGATTGGATTGATTGTGATTGTGTTTCATCTAGGTGATGCATACCGAATGGTGCATACCGAGTAATCAAGCCAAGATTGTCTGTTGGAAATGTCGGGCCTGTGACGCCCCGCGTCGATGGGACACTTTTTTGAAAACCACACCCAATTGGGACAAACCCCTTTGGTATGGTCATTCGGTCTGTTATCGATGTCATGGTATCCTATACCAACATGTATGGGGCAAGTGGTGGAGTGCGGGACGTTATAATAATTGTGAATGTGATTGGTAGGTCATGCGCTGCATCCATTATTACTCGGAGTTCTTGGTATGGGCTTGTTATAACGAGGATTGCCGCGAAGTGTGTCACAGTTTCCGTGACTTCACACATCTCAATTGGCCGCCACCACCCGTATGGATAGGACATGTGATCTGTCGTAGATGTCACAGGGTGCGATGTCATACGTGCAAGTGTTGGATGCGTTCACTCTGGCGCCGCCGTGTGTACACCAGAGACGGATCGTTGATGAGATTTTGATTTCTTTTTTAATAGATCATGGTTGTCGTTTCGTGGACTTTGAACGACGACCCGACACATCGTGACTTATCCTGGTGGCGTTGCCCACATGGGGATGCTCCGACGGCTGTATGCGTGCGTTGTTATCACCCCTTTGACTTTATTTACGTGGAACTGAAACAGCATCGATCACGCTGCCCTCGATGGTATAGCTGTCGTCATCGTCGTTGTGCGGGTTTCTCCCCTTTCTCACGTTTGTTGAATCGTCGTTGCAGCCTATGACCCTGAGAGAATGGGAGTTGGATCCCGAGATGATCGGATCAAACCATCAAGCCGCCGCCTATTGGACCTGTGTGTACGGCAATTGCCATCGTACCCTACGGGGTGTGCACGATGCTATCGAAGCACGCACGGCATCTATGGCCATACATGTCTCGAAACGTATACATCCGACCATCGTCGTGAAGCTATGCTGTGCCGCTGGAATTGGTATCTGTACGATCATATCGACCTTCACATGGGTAGTACCGCGCTGCAATTACACGAGACCGCCCTGAGACGCATTGCACGGAGGCACGATTGGTATCGAGGATAAGGAGGACTAAAAAAACGTTTTGTTTTGTTTTAGATACGTTGGTTTGCCACCACGTGGACCTCGTGGTCGTATTGGTACGATATCTTCGACATGACCTCAAATCATATCCTCGAAATCAAGTGTTGGTACCTATGTCGCTCGTGCCGCCAGGATGCCCTGGCCGTCGTGTGCCCTTATTGTTATAAAACGTTTGCCTGTGATGGACGGGGACTAGCTACCAAACACGCTCGAGACTGTCCTCGCACCTATCCTTTTCGATTCCAACATATGGGTCGAGCTTCTGCGCGCGAGATGTGGCGTCGACGCTATAGTGGTATGGAGCTCATGACGGCCACGACCCGGGAACTGTCTGAACGACATTCGCGTTATTTCATTTTCTAAAAGTAATGACATACACTTTGTTATGTTAACAACAACAACTTTATTAAAGTTTCAACTTGACTTTAGCCTGCATGATTTTTTTGACAATCTTTTCCGTGTTAGTCTTGCGAGCGCCAAACCGATCGATAGCTTTAATCATCTTACGATCGGCTGTATGTTTTTCGCGAAGAGTCTTGGCACGAGAATAATCGATGTCATGTTGCTTAGCAATCCGATCCAAACGGTTGATGCCCGGGTCACCACCTTTCAAACGTTTCTTTAGATGTGTGCCCGGTCCCATGTACTGATACCCAGGCCAATGAAATTCGACTCCGGTTTTACCCAACCATTTTTGAATATCGAGCCCACGCCCTCTCTGACGACGACGACGATGACGGCGACGACGTCTCACTCCCATGGTTTCCACTGTTGTTCCAACCCTTTCAACTCCCGACTCGATGGTCTATCGGGACTCTCCAATTGACGTCTCCTTTTATCTATTTCACGGGACAGACTAATCATCCACGGATTCGTCTGTCGTGTGGTACGAGGCGGGCCCACTTTTTTCAATCGAGCACTTTTTCTGACCAACGATTCGGGGGTGATTTTCGATTTCAAATGACGCGGACCGGTCGACGTGGGGGTCTTCTTTCTGGCTGGGGTGGGTTTCAAAGCTACACCCCTCAGTTCCTCGGGCGTAAAGGGCACCTTTCTTTTTTGTCCAGTCTTTTTCGTGGTGGGGGGTTTCAAGACCACATCCATCAGTTGCTCGGGCGTGAAGGGAACCTTTCTTTTTGGTCCAGTCGTTCTGGGAACGGGGATACGGGATGGGGTCTTGCCTCTCTTAGGGGTTTCCGCCGGTGTGGGGGGTAGAATACGACGACGACGACGACCTTCGGCCGGGGTGGCATCGACGGGGGTTGGTGGTAATGGTACCCCACCAGGTTTAGCGACCCGTGCCATACGACGCATCCATTTACTCAAAGCCGGGGTTAACAATTCTTGTCCTTCTTGCGCCTCTTCTTCGGCCGTCAAAGGTTGTGTTTGCAATTGACGTAGTTTCTTGACCGCTCGACGTAATTTTCTATCGACCGGTTTCACCCGTTCGACGGCCACGTCGTCCGGTAAAGTTGGGATCGTTCAATAAACGTTCCTGCCGAGCGGCCAAACGTGCCGCATGGGACAAACGTCCATCTTCCATCAGCATCGCACTATGTTTTTGCACCAATTCGGGGGCTTCCGCCCGGGGAATGATGAGCATTTCTTCCATGGTCCCACGCCCCAAATGAATCAGCTCTGAACCTTAGTCGTCTTTTTTATGGTTTTTGTCAGGGTCTTTTTTGTGAACGACGATGTCTTTCAGTTCCGTGGGGCCGGGTGTAGGGGGTCGGTCGGTATTACCAAACCGACGACCCTTGCACGATTTCATGATCTGTTTCAAATCTTTCCAAGCCAATTGAAGACGAGCCATGTGAGGTAGCATCTTTTCCATCCATTGCGGGGTTCGTCTCAAGATCATGAACAACGTCGTCAACAAACGTATCATATGTTCAGACAGCGACAAACTCGTTCCAAACTGTTCCAAAAACGTCCTCCTTTCTGTTTCAATAAGATCGCACGTCGTCGTTTCACGGAATTTTTCTTCTTTCTCAGTTCGCGCAACGCCTTTTTATGGGGTCGTAGCCGCGCCACCAAGTCTGGTCGGACGGGGAACTTGTCGTTGGTCAAGACATACAGTACCATTTCACTCACGGCATTGATCTGATCGCCATTGGCCGCTCGTAGTAAAGCGTCGCGTTCTTTACCTTTGGCTTGACGCACCAGACTTTGCAAAAAAGGCACGTGCCGTTTAATCCTTACCATACGACTCATCGTGTGGGTTTGTTGGTGTTTGGTTTTTTCGATTGGTCTTTATATTTTTTTGGGCAATCGTCTTCGCACGATCCTTCCACCGCGTTGGCGACGAGGGCGTCGCACGATCTGCATCCTTCCCCCGCGTTGGCGACGAGGGCGTCGCACGATCTGCAGGCCACGTCCCATGAATCGTCGTCTACGGATGGTTGCCATGATGTAATTTGACGTCCACAGGTTACACCCAATTCTTTTTATAGAAATTTGTCAAAGAATTTCGTCGTCGCCCAACCAGCACCACCTGCCACGGCGCCCATGGCCACTTTTTTGGCCACTTTTTTCGCCACTTGTTTGGTCATTTGTGCGGCCAGCTTTTTTGCCGCTTGTTTGGCCGCTTTCTTGGCTACTCTTCCGGCCGCTTTGGCCGCCATGCGTCCAGCTACTTTGGACACCACTGAGAATATACCCGTACCACGTTGCCCTCTCTTGGGAAAGATACCGAGACGCCTCGGATCCCTTGTCATCATCAGTGTCTTCATCTGTCGAGGCGTTAGCCTACCAGCTCCAAATTGTGGTAAGGGTTGACGTCCTTTGCGGGGTGGCACTCGGGGTCTACATCGTCGCACGCGTGTCGTCATGTTTTTTTTTTGGTCATGCTCACATGGACGTACGTCGTTTTATATACGCGTTTAGCCTACCGCCTTTTTGACGTTTTTGTAGTTGTTGTTCACGTCGTCTTCGTAGGTAATTTGTCATTTGGAACAATCCTTTAAATCCACGTATGTACCCTCGGGTTATTGGGTCTAATGCTTGTCCACCAAATTGTGGTAAAGGTTGACGTCGTTTGCGGGCCCTGGGTCGACGACGGCGTCGGACTCGTGTCGTCATCATACACTGTTTGGACTGGGTGCTGGTGATTCTCGCGTGGAAGTACGACTGACACTCGGTGGTCGTCCGTCTTTGTATACGGTAGTAATGGTACTGGTGTGCGTCACCGATTGCACATTCTTTTTACGCAATCGTTGTCGTTCCCTGTCCGACATCTGGTCGAAGGCATCTTGTAAGTCCCCACGATCCGATGGTACCCCACTCCGTCGCGATCGAGGTGTGTCGCCCCCATTACTCGGTCCGCTGTCATCACCACCACCTCCATCTGGTGATGGTGGTGGTGGTGGTGCCGGTCTCCGTCGAGGTTGTTTACCCCCTTGCGTCGGTCTAGCCGCCACCGGTCCTCGTACGCTAGGTATGGGAGATCGACTCACATTCCGAACGGGTACACCCACTCCGGCCGGGGACGACGTACGTGGAGCAGGTGGTGGTGGCATCAAACTATCCAAAATGGATTGAGATTCGGGCGAGAGTTCGGCAAACGAGGCCGGTGAAAACTCAAACCCTTGGTTGACGATATTGACCGTAGGCGACAAGGGTTGCCTAGCCGCTTGCATGGCTTCGATCCGGTTCAATCGTCCGACCGGACTACTGGGTAACGGCGACGGTGTGTCCATCCTTTCCAAATCGCGAGGACTATGCGTTTCGGCTAAACGAGCACTCAACAGCCGCGCTTGACTGGCTTCGGCTTCTCGACGACGACGTCGACTGGCTTCCTCACGTTGCTCGCGTCGGGTCGCCATCCTCTTTTATGCGGTAGCCTTTCGTTATACCCTCTTTATGTAGCAGATCCGCAAACACGCGCATGCGATCGTCCGATGCCGGATGTAAATCCAACTTGATGTACCCAAACGGTCGACGCGTCGCTTTGTCAAACACATCCATCACGTCTTTCCATCGAGTGGGAAACGCTTGCAAGAGTAAATTCTTCAGACCCAATTTATCGC
>BLFN01000787.1:627845-630345 GCA_014634225.1 Acropora yongei | reverse complement strand
GTCGTTTCGGGAAACTTGTGCAAAATGCTTCGCCTGACGGCATCGAAGGTGGGTAGCGAGATGCTGGCCAACGCCACTTCCCATTCTTCGTCTTTCAGTTTCAATCGTTCGGGTAAACGGACTTTGTACTCCGAATTGTGATTGGTAGGTCCAAATTCTTTCCCACCCCCGTTACTCGGTAAGGTCACGTAGATACTCATTGTGCTTTGATCCAGCTGTCGTATTTGGACGGCCACCCTTTCCAACGTACCAACATTTGCCCGCGTCGTCGCTTAAGTACTTTCTCGATACGTCATAACATGTCGTCGTCTACCGTGACTTTCTGTAAATCTTCCGTGTAAAATGTACCCTTGACGGGCGTCCCGTCAAATTCTTCGACTTTGTACATCAACACGGGTCCCTGGATCACGCGTTGGATCCGAAACACTTCTTCGGTCCATTGCGGTAAGTACCCTTTCTTGAACGTCTTGACCCGTTCGCTCAATCGCACCTTGTCGCCCGCTTTCAAACGCCCCCGTCGTCGCGTCTTGGTGACTTGCCCGTACAACCGTTGCCAGACCTCCGCTTCGTTCTTGACATTCACGTCCTTGGGTGCCATCCCGATACTACGATGAACGTCTTCGTTGTACCGTTGGACCAACGACGGCAAGACGTCTACGTACTGGGTGGTGTTGGCCGCCGTGATGTACCGGTACAAGCGCGATTTTAATGTACGATTAAACCGTTCTACGACTGATGCCTTGGCGTCTCCCAACGTGGAAAAATGTTGGATCCCTTCGTTCTTCAACCATCGTTGCACTGTGGCATTGTAAAATTCTTTGCCTTTGTCCGTTTGCAACGTTTGCGGACGACGTCCTTCGGCCACGATACTCTCGAAGGCTTTCAACAGTTCGGCACCCGTCTTGCGTTTGAAGGGACGGACCCAAGCGTATTTCGAAAACACGTCTATCACCGTCAACAGGTACCGCACGCCACGGTGCTGGCGCCAGTACCGTTGCGTTTCCACCAGATCGGCGACCCATTGTTGGTCGATGTTCAAGACCATCACGGGTGCCATCTTGAACCGCCGACGGGGTGGTCGGTGTAACGTGAAAGCCAGACTTTTTCGTAAGGCATCTCGTGCTTGGGCTTGACTCAATCGTTGCGCTCGTGCAAATCGACGCAATCCGCCTAAGGCCCCTGGTGCCCGGGGGTCCGTATAGGTGGAGAGAAGATCCTGCTTCGTCTTCGCCTTCTTGGCGCGTTGGCGCCGTTTGACCATAGTCTCGCCCAAAGCCAACGTCCGTACAGAGCGTAAATACACGGAATGAATCTAGGTTGACGTTGAAGGATCGTATTATAAATAATCACCCGGTCGACCAGTCGAGGCACGTACCCTTGTAACCACATAGTGTAGGTCACGAAACGACGCCAATGGGTTCTGCAACCCGGATTCAAGTTCATGGCTACTTCGACGGGGTCGACGTTCGGGTACTTTAAAAAATCGATGGTGGGTGGGTACAACTTCCATAATCGACGACAGACCCATTCCATGAACCACCAAACCAGTTTGGGCACCAACATGATGAGACTGTTTAATGTTTTGACATCCACCACGATTTTTATAGACAGACGAGTCGTTCCAGTCGCACTCGGTCTAATCCTATGCGTCGTAGAAACGATCGCACGGTGGTATGGCCGTCGACTTGTAAAGGAAGGCGATAAAGGCGACAATGCGGACAGCGGGTCTTGCTCAGGTCCATTAACAACATGGCCAGGGTTTTCAAGGACATCCTCGGACACCTCGCATCGTCGACAGGACACACGTCACGTAGATGGGACCAAAACCTAATGGACGCGCCTAATCGATGTTGACCGCGTACACATCGTCGAGCTAATCGTAGCGTACCCGCTCGTGTCGACACCATGACTCCAACTGATACGTTTTGTGACTACAACACATTTATTGACCTTTGGACATACATAACTGTAAATCGGTATTTTGGGGACCCCACACCTCGTCGATCCACTGGAAAAATTGACACCCTGCACGTTGAGCATTTTTTTGAGCACACGTTAAAAAAACATCGTCCACGGTTCGGGGACTCGAGGCGTTTGGTGAGTCCTACTTTACACGGTTCTCGGCAGAAACAATGGAAAAACCCTTGACGCAGTGCGGTATGCATCTTGTTCTGGACTTCCGCTAACATGTAACTCAAATGACGATCCCACGGTAACCAGATCGGGCAATTCTTCTCGCTGCATCGGACGTACTCCCATCCTCGTTTAGACACTTTTTTCTTCAACGACACCTGCGTGTGTAAAGGGCAGGACGGGTCCGTGGCTTCGATCTTGGCGACGCTCTCGTCTTGAGGTTCTCGTAACGTGCGAAACAGATCGTCCAGTTCTTTTTCCCACATCACCGTGTCTTCGTTGTTGTTGTTAATGATGGGTGGGGCTTCTTCGACTTTGGGTTGGGAAATCACTTTCTTTTTGGCCGGCTCGCGGGGTTTAGTCGGTT
>BLFN01000787.1:556408-561408 GCA_014634225.1 Acropora yongei | reverse complement strand
AATCAATTTTCAGCGCTTAGAAATTCTTAAGGAAACAATTGTGATTCTAAAGGACTGTTTTCCCAAAACAAACCGTTTTTTTTTTTTTTTTAAGTATTAACACATCCGTTTCTTTTCTCGTCAGTTGCACCTTCAGTTTTGCAAAATTTATTTTTTTAGTATATAAACCCATGTTTTTTTTGCCATTTTGGCTCTCTTCTTTTCTCGGTAATCGAAGTCGCGCTACAGCTGGTAGTGAGCTGATAAGCAGTCATAGTTCCCTTCAAGAAGTTTAAATTATGCTTGCAATAACTTTATGGTCGTAACGTTTAAGTATCATCGTTTTCGGTTTGTTCATTCTATCGTGTCTTATCGTTTCCCTGTTGCTTTACGTAACTAATTGTACTTGCTGTAACCTTTTATTCTTAAGTTTCATCCCGCGTTGTTTGTACTATCTTTGCAAAATAAATATTAGCTTGTCATGGATAACGTGGTGTTGGAAAGACGTGATTAGATAGTTTTGGTGCCTTTGCCAGTAACATAAATTATTGCCACGGGTAGAGTCTTGAAGCATGACAATTTAAAACGCACTTTTTTGTCTCTATTTTTTTCCTAGCATCACAAAGATTCTCGCAAGTGTGGTCTACATCTTTATTTGGATTTATTAATCGAAAACGGTCTGCCAATTTCCTTCCCATTCCATTTTGGTTGCTATTCTTGCAAAGTGTACAGGATTTAAAGTAAATGATACTGATAAAGATGCATGTCTTCGAATCAGTGATGTTAGTTGATTGTTTAGGTTTTAGCGTCCGCCGCTAGTTATTTCCCTAGTACTGTTCTACTTTTTTGGCTACACAGCAAGGAAATTGGGAAACAACATCAGGCATTTTTCATTGAGATTGGTAGAAATTAGACCTGAACTTTAAGGCTGATTTCGGCTGCAATGATCCAAAGATAACGTTTCCTCTGTCTTAAGTATGAGTACGCAATAATCTTACTTTGACCTTTTAGTCATGTTTTTATGTTTGAGACTTAGTTTCACTAAAATGAGTTATGGAGTCTTAATAGTTAGAGCTTACCAGCAGGGCAGAGTCTGCAGCTAAGAGGGGTGCGAGAACTATCAACAAAAGTCCCTAATGGACACGGGCCAAGCTTGTCGTAATCCTCTCTAGTGGTGTTAGCAAATCCACTTCGAACCAACACTTCTCGTACAAGGATTTTTTCATCATATTCCAAATCGGAGATATCGATAAATTCTGATGATTTTTCGTTCACACCACTAAAATGTAAAGGGAACGAAAAAATTAAAACAATATTTAATACAATAATAATATATAAATAAATAAATAATGACAAAAAACAAAGAAAAAAAGAACACCTTCAAAATAGAAATGAAGAAGTTACTCTTTTATAAAGATTGACCTTTTTTTTTATTTTCTTTGGCTAAAAAATGGGAGCGTTGTTGAAAGCCTTGTCTCCAGGAACCTTTTCAGGGGAGCTGGGAGTCCTAAAAAATGTTCCCTTGCTAAAGCGCCCTGGGAACGAGTTTTAGGTAAGATGCGGGTCCTTCTAAGACTTAGACTCTTTTGTGTTTTTGTTTTGTTTTGTTTTGTGTTTTGTTGTTGTTGTTGTTTTCTAATACTTTGAAGAGGTTTCGAAACTGACAATGTTTTAGTTACATTTGTCGCCTCGGAGTGGAGATTAACTTAGTCCCGTGGATATATAGCTCTTGTAATGTTGACTCTCCTTAAAAGAGCCCGAGCCCACGACAAAGTGATTGCTCTGTATGATGCTCTATCAGGGGCGCCTTAATGAAAGCGACTTGTCAATGCATTGTGTATTCGTAGATGGTGTTAGGAAAAATTCTTTTCGAATGGTAGATGCAAACTCCAAATTTAATCTGAATAAATTAAACGGTAAAAGCAGCATTCTACATGGTATAAGACGAAAACTATCGGAACTCTTGCTAAAAAAATATATATACGAAAATGTAGGCGTCAACAACAATGCGACATAATATTTGAAAGTATTGTGTGAAGTGTCACGTTATCACAAGCACGCAAAGTTCTACCCAAGGGGGTTAAACTCAAGAAATTCAAACACATTCCCCCCTCGGTCCGTGTTTGTCAAATTCGTCAATTTCATCAAAACAATGATGAACTTGACGCCTCTTCATTTCACCAGCAACTGCTGTCTTCCTTCTGGGTCTTTGTTGTTGCCATATTTCTCACTTGAAGTTGCGTCAGCCAGCTCTGATGAGGTAACTTCAAGAGGATAAAACTTCTGCAAAGGTCTCTTAATGGGATACGTTTGCCCTGCTATGATATCATTCAATCAAGCAATACAAAACTCAACGACTAGTAACAACTATTTAAACATATTCGTTTCTTTTGAAAGTCTAACACAATGCCATTGTTTTTTGTTTCTTCGGGAAGTCCATGTAAGTTACTCAGGGGCCCCTAATATAAGGGGATCCACAAAGGTTTCAACATCACAACATCTCTCATCCCCTTAACATGATTCGATGAGTCTCTGTGCCCTCCTAACTTAACGCCCAGATCTGGTTGCAATAGGAGTGTGTGCAATTGTTTCTGTCTGTCTCTCTAATCTCACTGAACTTGTTTTGTACTCGCAGGAGAATCATGGGGTTGTGTACCCAGGGGAAGAGCCCCTGTCCTTAGTGTCATGGGAAAATCATTTGGAACGCCAATGATCTTTCTTCTGTTTCTCCTGTAAGCACGTCCATACTCATCTTCCCGCATTTTTGATCTTGGCATTACTTTCCCTTTGCGCCATTCCTTCTCACCATTTGGACGAAATCGTACCCTGTCCCCAACTTCAAGTGGAGGCAAATCTCTACTCTGCTATGTCATAATTAGATTTGGCATTATGCTGTCGATGATGAAGTGTTTTCAGAACTTGATCACGATCCACTGGTTGAGATGCCAAGAGACGTTGATGATTTGGTATCATTGTTCGAGTGCGCGACTCATCAGCAGCTGTGCAGGTGACAGACCAATATCTTCGAAAAGGGAGTCGGGATACTTTAACAGTCCCTCAAATGGGTCTTTGATCTCTGCAGCAGCCTTCTTAAAAAAGCCTTTTGCCGTCTGCACAGCTCTTTCCGCTGCTTCATTTGATTGAGGATACTCTGGTGCGCTGGTTGTATGGAAAAATACCAAGTCGTCAGCGAATTTCTTGAACTTATGGTTTCTGCTTAACAAATGTCTAGTGTTGCTGTACTGTGATCCGTTGCTACTGACAACTTTCTCTGGGACCCCAAACCTGGCAAATATTCTTTTCAAGTTGTTGATAACACAAATCGCAGTGTTCTGGCGAAGCAGTTCTATTTCAATGTCTCTTGTTGGGGTTTCTCCCAAACAAAGGCTACATCTTTCTGGGTAAGCTGTGAAATTGGCTCCTGTAGATCGGCTTTTTGTTCAAGGAACTTATCTAGGTAATTGACAGTTCCTTGTTTTTGACGTATACCTTCTGTGCCAGAAAGAGGAGGCATCCCACTGACCGCGCGGATTTTGTCAGGGTCAGGTTTCAATCCTTTAGCCGAGAACACTTGTCCAATTTTGCTCACTTCAGGAACGCGAAGTTTCATTTGCTTTGGATTGAACCTCAATCCTACTTCTCTGCTTGTAGCGAGTACCCTTCTCAGTTTCTGATCAGTGTCGATCTGATTATACACATGTATTAAGAAATCATCCAGTATGATCTCCACACAAACCCCTTCAAAGAGTTTGTCTATCCTCCTTTGGTAGATTACAGTGGCAGAAAAGATGCCAAAGGGAGCCTTGTAAATCTATATTGTCGCCAGGGATTTTTGCACGTTAAGAGCTTTCAGCTTTCATCATCCGCCGGGGGCTGTCAGTATCCACTGCAAGCATCCAGGGACATGAAACTATTTGCACCCGAAAATCGGTTGGCAACCTCCTCTACACTAACCATTGGATAGTGTGGCCTCTTAAGAGCTTTGTTTAGGCCGCTTGGGTCAGTACAGATTCGAACATCATTCTTCGAGAGTGGAATGTTCTTTTCTTTCACTCCTCGTTTGTCAATCACTAGCATAGATGAAACTCAAGGGGTGTGTTCGCCTTCTTTTACAATAATTCCATCTTGTTCCAATTCTGTGAGCTTCTCTCATGCTGGTTCTAGAAGTGCATTTGAAATTTTTCTGGGAGGATGTACCACTGGATGAACTGACGGGTCAACCTCCAAATGTACTTTGTTCGGTAGCTTGCCAGGTTTATCGCTAAACAATCTCTATAATCCTGCAGCACAGGATCGGTTTGAAAAAAAATTGACAGTTCGTGCTCTGGCTGTTTTGATTCTGGAGTATTTATCAGTTCAACGCTCATAAACTCAGGGACCTTTAAGTCTAAACAAGTATCACAGCCCAGCAATGGTGTAGACTTTCCGTCAACAGCAAAATACAACAGGTTAAAATCACGACTTCCATATTGGGTTGGAAGCCTCACTGAGCCCTTTGGATGGATGGTTTAGGTGCAAGCCACCCTTTGATGGATGAATGGATGGATATGTTTAATCACTCCTTCAAAGACTGCTGAATTTTCTGAAGAGGTTTGTTTGTGATCTCCTTCTACATCTCATAGGGAATGACTGTAGCTTCTGCACTAGTATCTGCCTTTATCTGGACATTCTTCCCTGCAGTTTTTACGCAATCAAACTCTTGGATTTCTTTCCAGTTCTGGAGTTCAGCTCAGCTCATTCAAAGCAAGTGTGCACATTGCGATTTGTTGGAGCATCATGCTCCACAGTTGTAAGTAGTGAACCTTCAGCACTTACTTCTTTGCACACTTGTGCAAAGTGTCCATCCTTCTTACACTCGTTACATTTCTTTCCGAGTGCTAATCAGTGAGGTGGCTGAGTAAATGGATGTTTGTAACCACAAAACTTAAAGTTACGAGCAGGTGTCCTTTCTTGAACCTTAACGTTCTTGAGAGGGTGAAGTGACCGTTCAGAACCTGCTACTGTTGGTGTATTGAACCTGT
>BLFN01000787.1:538908-543908 GCA_014634225.1 Acropora yongei | reverse complement strand
ACAACATTGAGTTAGCCGAATAGGTCTATTCGACCTGTGAAGGAACACACAGTCCCCATCCAATCGTTGTCTTCATGGCGACAGGATCAACCTCCCCCCGTTTCATATCTCTGGTAAAGAAACACCAGTAGATGTCATTTCCAATCAAGATATCGACTTTTGAGCTGCAACCCACAAATGGGCAATATGCAAGTTCTAAATCAACCAATGTTCGTAAGACTCCTGAGCAAGTTCTACTCATTGATACTTTAGGGCTGCAAATGAGAAGAACTACATGAGCAATCATCTGAACTGTTGAGATGTCGACACCAAGTCCCTTGACATAGAATTCAACAACATTGCGTTCCTACAGTTGCTCAATCTCGCTCCCGAAAGACGTGAAAAGTAGCTTCTCTGTTCTTATGGCGGAGATACTAAACTTGCTCCTGGCCCTTTCCGGTATGTAGCTCCATTGGCTTCCACTATCAATCAAGATTCACAAAGTGAGACCGGTGTGAGGCTGACTTACACTAGATATCTCACCAACAGCACTTTTCAGCAGGACAGATGTATTCAAGTATACATACACAGTCGCTAAGGACGTACTCTCCTGGTTCTCTCTTCGGTCAGATATGTCAGCTGATATGGCACTGCCGCCATCTTGATTTGCTGTCGTATATTTGGCAAAGTTGCAAATCGACACTATGTTTTCTTCAGCAATTATGACACGTGTTGTTAGAAAGGCAATTTTGCACGACGTGACTGCGACACAAATTAAGGAAACAACGGCCTTGTTGTTTTAAGAGGTTTCTTCTAGCTCTAGTGTCGGTTGTTGTTGTACACAGTGCGCTAGGGAGCTTCTCTCTGCAATACGTACAACTCACTGATTTTTCTCCTGAATGTGTTTCTAAAGCAGGTGGGGTAGAGAGAGGTGATTTACCATTAACAAAGCAACCGAGATTCGATCTCACTGAAGTTATGGCTGGCTCGGACGAGGTCTTTCCAATCGGTTCACGGCGATCGCTTCACAGCGCTCTCTTGCTTCAATTTCAGAGTCAAAAGCCCTAAAGATTACATCTAAGCTCCTTTCTTGTTTATCTATGCACCTTGGAATTATTAAACGCTTATTTGTTGATATATATTATTTTTCTTCAGAAGGGGTATTAACAACTTCGCATGTGATCACCTCTCTACTCCTAAAGCCTGAAGGGCTCGAACGTGTACCTTCACCTGATCATAATGCCCCCTTAGACGTTTCAAGACGTTATTGTCAGATGTTATTGCTGGTACCTTATCGAGTCCTTCTGTGTGTGCTTTGATAACAGTCTGGGCGGTGGCCCGAATAACTTCTTTAAAATAACCAATCCCAAGAAACTAATTAACGTCACTGCCTCACTGAACCGGAACAGCCTTTGTTTCACAGAAGAAAAGGTGTACTAAAAATAGATCAGTCTGTAAAAATGCCCTGATATAGGCTTAGCATGGAAGTGCAAGCTCCTACTCATCAGCTCCTGAATTTGAAGGCATCGCACGTGTGTCACGTGATCATGCGCACGCAAAGTTCTCCGCAAGGGAGTTAAACTCAATATATTGAAACAGCGGGGTGAACACATGGTTTGCTTCGGTTTCTGGAACAGCAGCGTTATTCCTTTGATAGAAACACCCATTCAATTCAAACCCCATGACAAACTGCATTGTGGCAGGGCAATAGTGAAAGACGCTATTTAAAAGACACCGCTCCAGCCCATCGTTTTGCGGTAGCTAACCGACACGCGAGAGAAAGAACTAAAATAAAACACTCTGGCTTGGGTAAATGTTTTAGTGGCGGCAAAGTTGTAAGAAGAGGTGCTGGGAGACTTTATGAAGTAACGGAATTCGAATGCAGAGGCCCCCCAGTGACTCCAGGCGGCAGTTTCAAACGAGTAACTGCTCAATGCATAATGAAAAGAACCACCAGTTTTTATTAACTCATGATCAAGGATAAACAACGTTGCGGAGCAGGTAGCCTAGTTTCAAATTGTACTTACAGGTAGATCGTGCAATTCCTCTGAAATTTGACCATGGTGATTCTGTCTTCATCCAAATTTCTTTAAAAAAATGTAAGCAATCACTTAACATGTTATGCTGGGTAAAGATTGTATAAGCTGGGTCCTATTTCCTCTAAATTTTAACTAAAGGATTGTTATTCATAGCCGTTTTGGTCTGGGTGGACCACAGAAAACCAATGGAAGAGTCGTGATTCTGTCTTTTGTGACAAATATAATTTATCCTGCATTCGTATTTCACTTTTTACATATTGAATAATTAATAACTGTTTACCGTGGTCTGCCACCCTGATAACGTCAAAGTTTAACCCTGGAAGCCAACTCACTTTTAACACAACTTCGGTTATGAAAACAATCCAATAATTTCACAACAAAAAACAAAAACAAAAGCAAACAAAAACAAACAAACAAAATCTTTTGTCTGTAGATAAATATTGAATATATAAAAAAGAAAGAAAGAAAAAAAATGATTCAGAACTTGTAAGATAGGCGAGCATGAGACTCGCAAGGGTCGAGAAACTAACTATAATACAAAAGGTTAACGATGAAAGTATTTTTATATGAATAAATAGACTCAATGTTTATCCTCAATGAACACTTACACATTCGGTGTGAAACGTTTGTAGTTTTCAAACGACGAAAGGTTGAACGTTATTAGTTCCGTGCGTATCATGAATCTATGTTGAATGTATAAAAATGAACAACAAAAAATGTATACGTTTATAAATTTATACAAAAAACGAAGAGCGACTGTTTACTGTTTAGTGAGATCATAGTTAATAGAGGGGACTGGTTATGAAATGCGGCAAACTTCAGAAGACCAGCCTATCGTTTTGATTTTGATGTTGAAAGGAACAGTCACGTGACCTCAAAGCTGCACAACTTTTCAAGATGGTGGACGATTTATTTGTGTTTGTCTTCTAACTATGGTCAGATGATGGCAGACAAGGGATAACATTTTTCGAGCTAAGAGCGCATGTAAAATTACATACCTAAGTACAAAAATAGATCATAGACAGGGCTTAATTTTTAAGTCACAGTATAATTATGATTACTAAAAAATATCTCACGAATGAGGGCTTATTCTGCTTTTATGAAATAACTAAGATAGTACGCGGGCTCTGATTCGCCGAGAGGCGTGGTTCTATAAGAGTACTAGTATGTAAAAATGGTTGGGTGACGTAAAGATACACGAGTTGTATACACGCCATCACCAGATTTTGAAACATAAGTTTTGATTTGTCAGCTGAGAAATGCCATTGTCAAATTAATGTTGAAGGAGGGTACGTTTTGATCAGTAAAATGATATTTTTTTTAAAAATCTTTTCTTGCGTTGTAGGTTTTTGAGGAAGTCATTTTATAAAAGCAATAGAAAACTTTTTTTTCGTGTGCTTCCGTAGCCTGATATAAACACTCGAGGGGTTGGGAGATCTCTGACAGTTATGCAAACCCTCGACTTCGTCTCGGGTAACTGTCTCGAATTCTCCCAACCGCTCTCGTGTTTATATCAGGCTATGCAAGCATGAAAGACATTTTATGTTGCTTAAATAATTTATGCAATAGTATACTAAGGCACCATTACTATGATTTGTTATGGCTAAGGAAGACAAAAAAATTAATGTTTCAACTCTACAGTAGAGCAAGGGCATGGCCTGTAAGCATGAGAAAATTTCGAATTATTTTATTTCAAAAAAATGTATACTGTATATTATAAGGCTATCTTAAAACAAATTTATTATCCATCTGCACTTTGTAGAACACAAATAATGTCCAAAACGAGTACAAATCTTAAGTTATTAGTGCCGTAAGCCATGCAAGCTTACATTACCAATCGGTGCTGTAAGCATGTATTGCAACCATCCGACAAAAGCAAGTGGCAAATCGCAAAAGTCATTGAAAAACTTCCGAAAGATAAGGACCTTGAGGTTGAAGTCACGAGATTGAGGGGAATGAGAACAGGCATTGACCCTTTTTTCATTGGAAATAATTACGAAAGGAAGGCACCACAGATGCTAGAAAAGATCCCTGGAGCAATTAAAATCAATGTGGTGCACAAGACTACCCTCCTACGCGCAGACACAATATTTCTGTCCATTCAATAAATAAATTCTTTAAAACTCTTTGCAGGATGAAGGGATGAAGTAACGCCGACGCTTTAAAATACACGTGGGCAAATTCTTTGGCATTTTTTGGCACCTCTCTGGCAAAGGCCTGTTCAGCAGTGTGCACAACAAACCGTCATATTCCCATACTCATCATATTTATCCATCATATGCATCTCGTCAACAGCAAGTGCAAAACTGAATACCGTCGTTCCAATTTTCTAACGTAAAGTTCCTCAGAACCTTCTATCAAATTTTTGCGAGGAAGCTAAGAAAATGTAACAGTGGGTATCTCAACTCTGCTGTCAATGCTGGTAAACATGCCACAAAATGGAGAAGAACTAAAGGATCCGGTTTATTCTAGCCTTCCACCCAAAATTCACAGAATCAAAAGTATCAATCTTCGAAAATTTTAAGATTTACGAAACCAGTCAAAAATGTTCATTATTACGCTTGTGACATTCAAACGTTCTAGTAAGAAGCAAACTAAAAACCGACAGTTAGCTTTCCTAGCCTCTACCGCGGAAAGCCCTGGGAACGAGTTATTTTGAATGAGCAAGCGTTACAAGAACCCGGCAGAAACACAGCTCCAGAAATAGAAGAAAGGAGCACGCAGAGGTTGAGTCCATGCAAAGGGAGAATGTTATTAATTCAACAGGGCTAGAAGAGGTGAAAGTAATCATTGCTAATTGACAAGACGTTCTCTATAGCGAGTGAGCGGTATTTTTTTGGCTGCAGAACACGTTTGAAATACGAGGTAGGAGGTCAATATTTTGTCTTGCAATGAGCAAACGTGCGCTACCCACAAAAACTGCATACCAACCTAAACGACTTACATAAACAAATCCTTGTTTGAAATAGAGAACAGTCGAGT
>BLFN01000787.1:523908-526408 GCA_014634225.1 Acropora yongei | reverse complement strand
CTCGGAGACACGCTGACTTGAGGGGACCAGGGAAACCTCCCGGTCCTCCAGAAATACGACGAATGCGACTTGACGCAACGAAAACAGATCATTTTTTTTAGATTTCATTTCCTCGTCGTCTCTTTTACAGGACGTATCGTACGGAACAAAGTCTTTAAAACTTGATAGCTGTGAGAAACTTCTTGTGCCCGCGGCAATAAGAACTGTGATCCCATCCCGAATCATCAAGCAATACCAAAGCTTCCGTGAGATCGTTGAATCTCAGCCATCAGTGACCGTACCCCCTTCCGGATTCTGGATGCATGCTCTGCATCAAAACAGGTTACCTTACAGGGACTCGATTACATCGCAACAGAAGGTGTAGAGGCTTTTGATAAGTTGAAATCCAACGTGACCTTGCTGCAAGATAATGGAGTTAATGTCAGCTGGGCAGATGAAATAACACAGGACCTAAAGGCTGGTAAGAGATACCTAAAGACAGACTACAAGACTCATATCAGCAGTGAAGAAAGATGCAAAGATCACTGTACCATATTTTCTCTCAGCGATCCAAACAATACCGAATATTCCAAGTCATGTGACCATGAGCACGACCTTTCCTGTCATGAATGTGCAAAACGTGCCTCTGTGTGTGTGTGATGCAATCGCCATCAAGATAGATGACAAGAATAACTGTTTGACGGAAGAGCAATAAGTTAGGGCCGGGCCTGGCACGATCATAAACAGGCTACAAAATCTATTTTTTTGTGAAAGGCAAATCTTCTTCGCACAGTTACCCAAGAGAGGGCCAAGCAAGATATCTTACCTAAGCTGGACAAGGGAAGCACTCTAATGATTATGGACTATGTTAGTTCACCTAACAAGAAATAACTCTTGATTTGACTGAAAAGTATTCTGGCATTGTTAGCGAAGTAATAAAAAGTGAGCAAAAATGAGCTAAAAATCAGCCTCAGGGGATCCCCACAAGGCTGTGATCTGGAACTCAGCCCAAATAAGGGCAATGAAGTTGAAACTTGGGCACAACGTCTTCACAGTAACCACGTGTGCCAATTTTGAGCAAAATCGGTCGCTCCCCATTTCCAAGCCTGCCCCACTCTCTCAGGCAGAAGCTCTTAATAATGAAAAGTGGGTTGTTGTTATAAAAGGAAAGGCGGACAAATTATGTTTGCATTTCGTGAAGTGCCAATGGAGAAGTAACCATTTGACAGACGTTTTGATGGTACAATGTTTGAACCTTTGCATGATTTATGCAGGACGGAAAATATTAAGCTAGACCATCTCTGAATAATTAAGTAAACTACGGGAATTCGCGACCTGAGAAAAAGACCTGTTGCCAGGATAAAGAGTGCTGTTGAATAATAATTGTCCAGGGATATGGTGAGTAGATATGGCGGCCCTTCATCTTCGAACCTTTTTAAAACTCCTTACAGCTTCTTAGTTATGAATGCGATGATGTAAAGAAATAGCTTCCTTTAATATAGAATCACAACTGTTCCATATTAATTGCCGATATCATGCAACAAGTACGGCTCCAATTGCAGAAGAACTGCAATGGTGCAGCTACCAATAAAACTTAATATTGCTGGTTTCAACATGTCCATGGCCTTACATAACTGGCAGCCCAGGCCAAGCTCACTGAAACCGGTCCATCGCTAGCCTAGACGCTTCACGATCTGCTTAATATCTCTTAATATCAGAGAGAACCAGAAAACAGCACAGTTAACGGCATATATTTGAATTTACTTGAACAATCAGGCTGACACCAAAGCTTCAAAAAGAGAAGTTGTTTCATAGTACCAATGAATAGTTAAAATCAAAATTTATCGCCATGTTAACAAAGATGGCACTCATCTCTATTTGTATCACGCTATCAAAATGGATCACTTGCTGCAGCCTTCATTTCAAACTAGGTTGCATGCCGTCACATCATTACAAAAAAAAAAAAAATGCTGCTGCATCTATTTATTCTTAGCGCGAAGTCCGAAGTAGGGAAAACTATTACGTTTAGAACGGGGCATGATTCTTGAGGTAAGCAACGTAATATTTCCTGATGAAAATTCCGGCGTCAGATATCAATATTGTAAAGAGTCGGATAATATATAATGTCTTACTTGACGCAAACTAGGTCGGATATTCTTCGAATTATTTGTTAGGCCACGCGTAGTGGTGGGTAAGTAAGTATCTCGATATATATCTTCTAGTTTACTCTCCTATTGAGAACAAACTGGGAAATGCTGCTGACCGACTCCCCTAAAAATAAGCTGTGATCGATATCCGAAATCGTCAACGTGCAGAAAAGGGTAGGTAATGTGTCTCGTGCTTAGCGAATCGATCGGCCATTTTGTCGTCGCTTTGCAGTGGAAGTTAACAGTGTACGGGCACTTTTTAGACAATTATTAATCATGATGACTTTGCACCAACCGCTCGATACTGTTCGTTTATTTCTCAATGAATAATGTTGTGCCTCGCAGAAAACTATGGTCAACCTGTTGGTGACATA
>BLFN01000787.1:513908-516408 GCA_014634225.1 Acropora yongei | reverse complement strand
GGGTTCCTGTAAACACAGAATTTTAACTTATGACATATTATGTGTCGATATCAGTGTGATAAAGCCGTGACTAAAACCAATACAACAACAGTACAACAAAGTTCTCGCATAAGACAGAAATAATGTGAACTATAATTTACAACAGATACCTTTTCACTACAAGGTATGTGGAAATTTCTATATACACGTTCCTGGATCAAAATCACTTATAACCTTATACCATGTTATTGGTAAACACAAAAATTTTGTAATTCCAGGTACAAGACAGTCTCAAAACTATTAATAATCTTGTAATAAATTCTTCCATGCAACTAGTAAATTCATGGAAATTTCCATTTACAAGGCTAAATCAAACCTACTTTCAGTCTTACTTACAGGTAAATCCAGCTTTTTTTTTATGTACGTGACTAGATCAAAACTATTTACAATCGTGTAAGATTTAAGTAACGCATTATGTTGATTCTCTTTTGCATATTTTTATGCAAATCTGTTTCTAATCAAGGATTAATCGTTAAGAAAAATGAAAAGAAAATGATAGGCTTAACTTTAAAAAAAAAGCGATAAAACACTTCTTAAAATAATTTTAAGATTAAAAATTTTGGTAAAAAAGGCGACGACGCTTCGACGTTAAATAAACGTAACTGTCAAGTCAAAATATGTTAGTGAGTTTCAGTCTCTAAATACTAAAAACAATTATAGCTGATCAAAAAGATGTAACGTGAGGAAAAAGATGATTAAAAATATAAAACGAAAAGTTCCGCACGTGTGGAACCCGTCTGGACCTTTATTTTGGGCTTAAGATTCTTGATGAAGAGCATTTCAAATACTAAGCCACCAAATTTGCCCTGGCACTTTCTTAAAAACTGTGGATTAGTTTTCTTAGCAAAGGTTGTTGTTACCGTTGGCTTCTAAGAAATGTCTACCGTTTCCCGAATTTTTGTGCCCAGCAATACATTGATGAAGGCGTCGGGCTGTTTACCCGACATAATCTGCATCGCACAGATTACATGAGAAATGGTAAACAACAGACTTCTTATTCACAATTGTTCGATTTCTTTAGGTTTAAGATCTTGCCCCAATTTATTGCTCACGAAAACTGGCTGCAAAGTAGGGCCAATCTTATGGCTAGGATAGCATAACTGTTTCCGAACCGCATTAGCGGCCAATTAAGAGCGAGTGTGCCCAAAAATCAACCATTTTCAAAATATGGCGGCAACAGCCAAAAAATAAATTCTGCTAATATTCTCAGGTTGGGTAGGCCTTGGTGTGAAACATATCACAACATACTTAACCTCGATGAATATCGATTTATTCACGATAATAACCGAATTCCGTCTAAATGGCGCTTTTGGTGCTCAAAATTTAAGAAGAATCTCGAAGCTTCGCGTCACAAAGTGAAACAACCTAGACCGATAAAAAATATTAATTCTTGAAGACCAACATCAAAACTTATGTTGGCAGCAATTTGAGTAGTTTTAGTCCATTTATTTTTCAAAATCTAATTACATTTATCCGACCTACTTTTAACTGGGTGTATAACATTTGCAGACTGCAGACCTGCAGACTGCAGACCGAATAAAGGTGACGTCATAAAGAATATTAACTTGTTTCCAGTCTCCTAAGAAACAAGCCTGAGAAAAAGGTTGATATTTCCCGCGCAAAATTATACCAGTCTCGTTCCATTATTCTTTTTGTCACCGAGATGGCGTCGGATTTTAGGTAGGATTTCTTTCTTCTTCTTAGGTTATCATTGTTTGATTTGTTTCACTTCATGTAGCCAGCAAGTTCGGCCCAAGTACTTGTGCGGGTAGCAGTTTTCAATGAGGAAAGTATCGGATACAGTGGGTTATTGTACACGTACGCAGGCGACTCGGCACAGGAAGCGAATATGGGGTATACGGTTCGTCGATGAAAGGTCGAAAAACAACGGAAATGCGCTATCCAACGTACTTATAACGTGGAAAGAATGTACTAGATCCAATTAACGAGAAGCCGTGCTTTATCGACGTTATCTGCTTGGGCCGCGAGAGACACTGCTCTCTAAAGAACCATTTCATTTTAGACTTAAACGTGGAGCAAGCCTTCAAATTAATATGGAAGGAGCCAGCATTAGGTATTGAGATGACTTCTGTTTTTATCTTATGGTTCTTTTTATGGTTTACTGACTGTACAAACGTGACCTTCACTATCGGTCGATAATGTAATTGTTAAATATGAGGCGAAGGAAGTGATATACGTGTTTAGTGTGCAAAACATTTAAAAATGTGAATTAAATGAAATGTCGAGACTGACTATAATATTGGGGATATTTTAGGATTGCAAATGTTTAATTATCCCTTCTCGTGATATTCTGGGTCAGTTCAAGTTAGCGAATGAATTTGCCATGAGATCGCAAATTCTTTCCAGAAATTGTGAACATGTTGGCGTCGCGCTCTCTGCCTCTTGATGAACTCGTCGTTACTTTGCAAATACATAATTTTCGTTCCGATTTCAACAAATA
>BLFN01000787.1:286327-288827 GCA_014634225.1 Acropora yongei | reverse complement strand
ACCTCGCGATACGTGACCGAAACTGTACTGTGTTTATTTCAGGATGTTTTCATCTCGGCTTCACTTGCTTCCATTGCTTCTTTCAAAATAAAAATAGACATTTCGGAACTTTTTTTCTAGGTATAAGAGACGAAGTGACCGCAATCCAGTCTGATAGATAAAAGGGACGGACAAAGTGGCTTACATCCGTCAACAAGTCAAACTATGTGAATTTCCTGCCGAAAAGATCTTGATCTTTATCCCATATCGAAATATTTGGTAGGTAAATACAGAATTTGCCTGCAGTAGCATCAAACCTCAAGACTTATTTATTCATCTGGGATGTGCTATTACCAGACCGGAAATAATATCGATTAACCTAAGATATTTGTTTACAAACACTCCCTTTTGTTATTTAAATACCAGAAATTAAAGGAAGTCTTTGTTTTAACGGTCACGGCTCTGGTTGGCGCATTTAACAATAAGTGACGTCAGCGAAATCTTTGCAAACATTCAGTGGCCTTCAGTTGCAATCGGTGACATTGGCAAGCAACGTATGATAAAGCGTAGGTAAAGACGTCTTTGAGCCGGGTCTAGCAGGTACACCAGTGAAGGCTCGTGCTCGGTATATTAATCTACACGATTCTGATAGCGACAAAAGTAGCTTGGAAACCCCAACAAAGAGACACCCTGAATGCAGGGAACACTGGGTGAGCTTACCAGATGACACGACATCCACGTGCGCGCACTACTCATTTTGCAGCGATAGTAGCCCATCTATGAATTTCAACTGCAGTGCTGAAGAACACAGAGGACCATTTTGGATCACTTTCAATGACAGTGGTAGCAATGATTATGTGGAATCGAAAAATGATGACTGCGAACAGTTGAAGTTCAACCGTTGAAGTCCTGACTTTTTCAGGCTTCTATACGCAATTGCTTAAATTGCGTTCATAACTGCGATAATCATGGCTTACTTGACTATTTAGACTATGAGTGTACCCACTGAGTGACATGCAGCAATTGTTCATGTTAGGTGCACTTTAAATTGTTTTCTTTTTTTCTTTTATGTCATCACAACAAGTGACCCTTGCATTCCAAGAATCTTGATGGAAAAACAACAATAAATAATAAAATAATAATAAAAAATAATTATTGTTTTTTAACGATAATGATGGTAATGATGATGATGTGCAGCTAATATGGAGTTCTTAATTTATTCCTGTGCAGACATTATTTCCCTCGATGATGATTAGGATAATGATGATTGTGTTGATGCTGACTGGATTTATTCTGGTAAGCAAGATTGAATCAGTACATATTTGAAATTAATAAAAGGAAGCTGTTAAAAGTGCTGTAATGATCTTAGGTCCCTGTTAACAGAGTTTTTCTTTGTAGGCAAAAGGAGAAAAGAATAACCTTTCTTTTTGTCATGTTAAATCCAAAGTGGTGTCATGACATTGTTTATGTTACAGCAATTTACAAAGCAATAACGCAAAGATTTCATCAAACAACAGAGTAACTGTTGTAGTACGAACTGTGAATTGTTTGTTTGTTAACTGCAAATCAGAGTAACTTTCTCCCAGTGGGTCATAGTCAAGAGGATATTGTTCCTTTTTTTGGTGTTTATTCGAAGCACTTGGATAAGCTGGATGTTTATACAGTTGCAGGTGACAAATAATGGCAAGACATATCATAACATTACATGTAGGTTAGTGCTTTTGCTAATGATTAGCAAAAGCAGTAATAAAACAATAATTATTATTGATTTATAATTACAGTCTTGATGTGCCAGTGTTTTCTGTTAAATGTAGCCATAGTTAAGCAGAGAATTAATGTTGGGCCTGATGCTACTCATTTAAATAATGTACAAATATGTTCAACTGTCCAACAATTTTGTGCAAGCCAGGAAAACCTAAAAGCAGTACCTTGTCCTTGCCTCTGGACTGCAAGACAGTATATACAGTACAAGTATTTTTTTTCTCTGTAAATAACATTAATTAGTTTGTAAATAGTTTTAAGCATTTGTTAGAGCATTCTTAGATTGGAAGAATGACACATAATTATTGAGGTTATCCAAGAAGTTGTGATTCTGGGAGTGCAAGGGAATAAAGGGAATATATTCACTCAACCTGCAATGTTTGACCTTTCTGTAAGAGCCTCAGAATTTCTACAACATACCATCATTTCTGGTGGCTTAAGATTTCTTCAATTTTAATATTTGAGGGGGCTGCAGAATTTCTGCGGCAAGCAGTCACAAAAAGGGCTGCAGAATTTCTGCGGCATGCAGTGACAAATGGGGCTGCAGAATTTCTGTGGCATGTGGTCACAAAGGGGGCTGCAGAATTTCTGCAGCATTCAGTCAAATGGGGCTGCAGAATTTCTGCACCACCAATTTATGTGGGCAGTAGAAATGCATAGGTTTTAAGAACAAACAACATTAGTTAACCAAAATTACTAACATAGGACTAACTTTTTATCGGACATGCTTCACATTGCAGAAGTATCTTGATTGGTTTTA
>BLFN01000787.1:214913-219913 GCA_014634225.1 Acropora yongei | reverse complement strand
CGTTCGAAATTTTGCAAACCGGAGCAATGGTTCGGTAGAAAAGTGGGTATTTATTGCTAAAATTTATGGTCAATTGACGAAACAGCACAAATTTGGCAAAAAAATCAAACAAACAGATCCTTTTTGCCACAATTTGACGGTTTTAGAATACGACGAGTTGTTTTAGAACGTGTTATCTGTTCCGTCGTCGAACAAAGGAGCCACAGTATCGCGTTGTTCGATCTTCAAGTTCATCATCTTAAATATGCAAAGTTCTTCGATTTTGCAACTAGCTTTCTTTTAAAAATTCATCCGTATGAAGGGCCATTTGCATTTGTCCATAGCCGAAAGCTACGAAAGTCTTTGACGTCATCAAGTAACTAATTTCAGGCAATATGTATTTTGCGTCCAAAAATCGAAGCAATGCTGGCAGATTCCCTTTCCCCCACCAAGACCTAGTCCCACAGAGAGCCTGCTTGCATGCTACAGTTACGAAGCTAAGGTCTCATGCACAAGCAATTAGCTAGCGACTTCTTATTCGTCGAAGGACGATCATTTCAACATTCCATAATTGTGAGTTTGAAGGGATTTCAAGCTTCAGCACAATCGTATAAGACCTAGCAGGAGGCTCGTTTGTACTGATGCAAAATAAAGGCACCGAGAATCAAATTACCGCCACATTTTCGAATGGAATACATGCGGGATTATGAGTTACTTTTTCATTAGAGGCGCTTCAATTAACCACACAAGCGAGACGTTGCGTGTCCAAGCGCGCTTTTGACGAGAATCGATAGTCCACATTTTTGTCTCAAATACATGATATTTACCCTCACCGAATTTAACATGCTTCTCACGAGATAATTTCGCTCCTACCTTAAAAGAATGAGCCAAACCGATTTCTCACCGTTTGCCTGTCTAGTTGTTTGATTCTTTTGGACAACCACTCTCGCTGAAACTCGTGAATTTTCGGTCGTGAAATTGAGATAATTTATAAATTTAATTGTACAAAGCTCGTTGGAGTAAAGACTATCGAATTTGTCGGCCGCATTTTACTTATGGGCCATTGACTTGAGAAATTTTATAAAATCGTTAAAAAGATTAATTAAACAACTAATTAATCTTTCATTTTACTCAACCCCTTATCATTACCTAAACAGAAACCGATCGCAAATCCTTAAAACTTTAACAAAGAGCTTTAACTGAGATCCGAAATATAATAATATATGAACAAAATAAGGCTAATCTTTCCAAATTTTAGTGGGCATATTCACATTCAACAGCCATGCGATGGTGTGAAAATTGTTCCGATCCATTCTGCTGCTGAACTACCAACAAATAACTAAATAAGCATTGTGCAGTTAATTTGTGGCAATAAATCAAACCTCATTTTTTGCATGTTCCCTACTTTCCGTAAGCCGGGGTTGGTACTTGCTTTAAAGCAGATTAACGCTCACCGAATTTCGGTTGCTTCAGTGTCTCAGATGAAAAAGCATCAGCAATAAGGTGTAGGATGACTTATTGTGTTGATTCACGTTTGCATGCTCTTATGCAAGACTATCATTAATCCAAGACTAATCGTAAAAATAAATAAATAAAAAGCGTAAAGTTATAGGAAAAAAAAAAGTTCTTTAATAGTTGGAGAGATACCCAGAATGTTAAACAAAGGAAACGCTTAAATAAAACCAATAAAAGTGATTGTTCAATTCATTTTGTTCCCCGTAAAACTCCTCAATCTTACCAAGCATAAAAGTAATACTAAATATATTGCTTTTTTTGCCTTGTTTTGATTTGTTTGTTTGTTTGTTTGTTTTTAAATAAAAATCAGAGTGGATATGAGCCTCCAAACCATGAAGTGAGTTATGGAAAGGTAAAAAGTGTTTATCCGATTTATTAAGAATATTTAATGAACAAACAAAAAACTTTAATGTCCCCAGATGCCAGTCAGTTAAACCAGTTACCTTGTCTTAAACTGTTCCGTTAAATTCAGTTAATCTGCGCTCCCATCAGGATGGACAAAACAGATTATATTGAAAGCCATACTCAGTGTGTAGATAGCTTTCATCGTTTTCTTAATATGGTTAAAAGATGGGTGTATTTGCATTGGTAATAGGACTGATTTGAGTCCAATTCGGTCTGCAAACATAATCATACCAGTGATCAACAACATTGGACGACCGCGAAGCAGGAGTCATTTTGTTAATCGAGAGTATTAATTTTTACAGAGAGAATTAGACGACACGAAGTCGTATTACCAATTAATCATATTTATTGCATTTTCCGGGAATCTTAGAAGGACAAGGAACAGTTGAATTCGAAGAATCATCTATTAATAGTTTTGCTACAAATTTCGGCTTCTCAACCTTTTTTTCTTTTTTCTTTTTTCTTTTCTTTTTTTTTTTTTTTGAGTTTTCGTTACTATTTTGATCCTATTGAAGTTTTTGACTGGTTTATTTAAACTGCAGTTTCAATTGTGACTGGCTTATCCAGTTGTCCCATTACAAACTATCTCATAACGAATTGTAGATTACATGATAGGAAGCCAATTAGTAGAAATTAAATTTTGTTTCAAAACAATGACATACTAAGAAAGTGTAATATTTATGATAAAAGCGAAAAGTTTGCCTGCGCTTTCAGCATGGATTTAATTGTATGCCGAAATCCCTTTTCGCACATGATATGCCATTAATAAGGCGCGACGTATTCTACATAAACGTAACGCTAACAGAGAGAACTCAGTTGCATGTATCTGCACACAACGACTAGCCTTCAACGCGTTTGCAATGAGGCTCGTGGGAAAGAAAAAACAAAACAAAAACAATAACAATTTGCTAAGTGAAGTAAGATACTCTAGGGGATGTCCAAACGAGAAAAATAATTATTGGTATTAACTTCAGAATTTTTTTTGTTTGTTTGTTTTTTTTTTTGTTTTGTTTTGTTTTGTTTTTTTTTGTATTTTTTTTTAAGGATGATGGGCCTGTGACTTTAGTAATTTCATGAAATTGTTAAAAAATCATGAAAAACTAATCATTTTCTTCTTTCTACTTGGCCCCGTACGATTACTTACACCTAAACCGATCGCGAATCCTTAAAACTTGAACAAAGAGCTTTAAAGATCCAAGAAAACAAGAAAAAACCAAAAAATAAAAAATAATAATAAAATAAACGAAGACAAAATGGGCATAATCTAAACCAAATTTTCGCAGGAACACTTAAATTTAACAGCCAAGAGATTGTGTCAAAATTGTTACGATCCATCCTACTGCTGAACTACCAACAAATAACTAAATAAGCATTGTACAGTTAATTTTGTGCCAATGAATGAAACATCACTATGTCACCGTTTGCTGCTGTCTGTGGCCGAGATTGATATTTTCTTTAAAGCAGATTAACGCTCACCATATTTCGATTGAATCAGTGTCTCAGATGAAAATGCATTAGCAAAAAGATTTAGGATGTCGTCTTGTGTTGATACACCTTTGCATGCCTTTATGCAAGTCTATCACTAATACCACTAATCCAGGATAAATCGTAAAAAAAAGTTATAGAAAAAAAGTAGAAAAAGATCATTGTAACATGAGTGGTGAGCTCAACTTACAGCGCCTTTAGATTTCTGAGTCCGGAGAAAACGTTTTCAGGAAGTTGAGTTATTTTATTGCTGAACAGAAGCCTGGAATGATAAACAATGGAAAGTCTTATATAAATCAAGAAAAAAAAATGTTAGGGTTAATTTTGTTTTTTCAATTGTTCCTCTTAAAACTCCTTGATCTTACCAGGCGTAAAAGTGATAATAAATATGGATTTTTCCAATTGAAAATCAAAGTGAATATGAGCCCCAAACCGTGAAATGAATTATGAAAAGGTAGAAAGTGTTTATCCGATTATTACGGATATTGAGTGAACAAACAAGAAACTTTAATGTCACTAGATGGCAGTCATTTAAACCAGTTATCTTGTCTGAAACTGTTCTGTTAAATTCAGTTAATCTGCGCTCCCATCAGCATGGACAAAAGAGGAAATATTGAAAGCCATACTCAATACTGTGTAGATAACTTTCGTCGTTTTCTTAATATGATCAACAGATAGGTGTATTTTTAATGATAGTAGGACTGAGTTGAGTCCAATTCGGTCTGTAATCATACCAATGACTAACAAAATCAGACGATCGTGAGGCGGAAGGCAATTTGTTAATCAAGAGCTTTATTATGCTCTGGACAAACAGTAAATGTTTGACGACCCAACATCTTGAAACATTATTGGTGATCAAACATTTTACCGTTTGGCCACCTTGTTTGATGATTTTTGATGGTGTTTGATCGAGTTTGAAATCCATCACACATTAGATCAAACTACGTCAAACATTTCTTTTGTTCTCATGTTTGTTTGATGATGTTTGGTTCGTTTGGCCTGGTGTATCAATGATATTTGGCTCGCGCATGCGAGATGCGTTATCGCAGATTCCGTCACGCACAAATTGTTGTGGTACTCTGGGTAATTTTGTGGTCCACAACTCCTGGCGTTCGGATGTTTGACGATGTTTGATAAAACATGTTTGAACCGTTGGCCAGGGCTTCAAACATCAAAATGTTTGAACACCAAACATTTAGTGATGATGTTTGGTCGTCACACATTTTCCGTTTGGCCAGGGCCTTAAAGACAGAATAAGATGACACGAAGTCGAATTACCAATTAATCATAAATAATACACTTTTCGGGAATCTTAGAAGGACAAAACGCTGTTGAATTCGCAAAATCATCCATTTAATAACTCGCCTTTTGACATTTCTTTTTTTTTTGAGGTTTCGTGATTATGTGTATCATATTGAAGTTTGTGACTGGTTCATTTAAATTGCAGTTTTAATTGTGATCGGTTTATCTAGTTGTCCGATTACAAACTATCTCATAACGAATTGTTAGATTACATGATAGGAAGCCAATTAGTAGAAATTAAATTTTGTTTCAAAACAGTGACATACTAGGAAAGTGTAATATTTATGATAAAAGCGAAAAGTTTGCCTGCGCTT
>BLFN01000787.1:132825-140325 GCA_014634225.1 Acropora yongei | reverse complement strand
CTAAGCAAAATTCCATTATCCATCAGGTCAAATGCAGCACTGAAATCCAAGAGGACGAGTAGCGTAACGCGTTGCGAGTTCATGTTTAAAAGAATGTCATTGGCAACTTTGACTAACACTCTCTCTGTGCTATGATGATGATGTGCCGATATGGAGGGATAAAGACCTGACCAGACGATGTGGTCATGTATCTGATTAAATACAGCATGCTCTGGAAGCCTAGAGATGTAGGCCGAAATGCTCATGGGACACAAGTTCTTAAACCATGAGTCTACTTCCAATTTCTTTGGCAAAGGTATAACCACAGCCACTTTCCAGCTGACAGGAAAGATTTCTGAGTCCAACGAGATGCTAATTATCTTCATAATCACTGGAATAAGAGGCTCAATACAAGACTAAAGTAGAGGTGTGGGAATAGGATTGAGACAGCAAGATGTAGATTTGGAGTTTGAAATAAGCCCGCACACATCCTCGTCAGTCAGTGGCATCAATGTCTCGATAAATAACAGTTGGTAAATCGCTATTGGTGTCAGTATCATCATGGACAGCACACTAATCAAACTTATCTCGCAGTCAAATAACAATGTGCACAAAGTACCTCCCCTCATCATTTGCAAACGTTGATTTGTCAGGATTTTTACTTATTAATGTTAACTTCTTAGGTTATGCTCACAATTTACTTGTATTTTTTCTGGTTTGTTCAAGATTGATGTACAGCCTCTAGTGAAGTTTATTACTATTATTATTATTATTCATATTATAGTTATTACTATTATATTTCTTATTTGTTATGTTGCAGACAAGACAAGAACAAAAGAAGCTTGCAACATGGAGCACAGAGGATGTTTGCCGCTGGCTCGCATCACTGGATCTTGAACTCTACTGTGAATCTTTCCGGCAAAATGCTATTGATGGAAAAGAGCTGTTACACATGGAAGGTGAAGTACTGGCATCTGATCTGGGCATTGGTAAGCAGAGTTTTTTTTTTTCCATAAGTAATGCAAGGGTATGGTAAACATCTTAGAGGGTCTTGAAATTTATCCACCTTAGAAAACCTCTGTTGGAATGGCAGAATGTTTCTTGACAAAGCGTTGCTTTGTGTGAGAATTAGACTAGACGCCTCTCGCAGATTTTGAAAGTTATGAGGCATTTTTTAGTAAAAGTTGGAAACAGGAAACTTTTGAAGTAATTTGACGTGCTAAAAAAGAAAATACTTGTTACCAAATTTGTTTTGCCATCTTCAGCCTCAAAATGACGTCACAAAAATGGCATTGAAAATGACGTGATTGTACAAAATAAGTTAGATGCTAAACAGTTACTGTCTGCTTTATATTTGCACCTCGGGATACCACATAAGCTTTCTTCCGCCTAATTCCAGTTAAATTATTTCGATTACATTGCAGAATACATTCAAAGCAGCATGTGACGTCATTAATGACGTCACATTAAGCTACACATTTACTTAACTATTAATTCCTGCCCAAAAGGTCACAAAATTTGAGTACTGAATGAAAACACATTTGTTACTACGATCTGCTGGCTTTAGTAGTTGTTCAACTGTGGGTAAACAATCAAACCTGCGGCTAATAGCTGAAATGCACAGCCTTATGAGTGTTAATCTATACTCTCACCGAGTAGGATGGTTTAATTTTATTCCAAAATACTAGCATATTACTTGAATTTTTCCCTATGAATGATAATGCTTGTGTTTTTGCCTCATAGAAGAATTGAAGGACTATGCCTTCTGTGGCGGATAAATATGGGTAAAATCCAATCCTTAACTTGATAACTTTGTTGTCAATAAAGGCTCACACTACTTTAGTGAAGTACATCACTGAGTTCATTTGGTGTCAGTGTTTTGACAGGAATGTATATTGACATTGTTCGATTTGCACCCACAAACACTGGTACAAAACAATTTCGCCTTCTTGCAACTGTGGCAGAGATTTGTACACCCACTAGAGCATGAACACGAGATGATTTCCTGGCAGGCTTACAGAATCGGATCTTGTGTCATTAGGAGAGGTCGAAGTTTGTTATCAGCGATCTTCTTCCACCCTAATGTTTCAGGATCTGGAAGATGAGGCTCTTGGCAGTGAGCTTGTTTCCATACAATTGCCTGATAGTGAACACGCTTAACATGTAGTGATGAAGCATCACTTGTCGGTGGCAGTGCCTCTGGCTTTCCTTTCTTCGAAAACAAAATAGCTCGGGCCTCGTCAACTGATCCAATGCTATCCAATTTGTACATTTTACAAACAAATTCCTCGACTTTTTCCATCTTTTCTTCGGTTAGCTCTCCCTCCCCTAGTGAGGAAAGAAGTTTGTGGTGCCCTAGGAATACTTTCCAAGCTGATTTCTTTGAATGGTTGCATGTGTCACAACCTGTTAAGGCATGAAAAGGCAGAAGAGCGGATACAGAACCAGCTGGGAGGTTTTCGTAGATAGCCCTGATGTTGAAATACTTTCGTTTTGTGGCTGTTCCAGACATCATGTACAGGTTAGGACAAGGGATGTGGGGGACATGTGCGATAAGAAGCAACAAGACATCCGTATCCCTCGCCGATACAACTATGTTGTCAAGAGCTGTTGACGCAGTGAACTATCAGACGTGTATCTGCTTCCTCGTGGGTTGCCTTTAGAGCAGACAGGTCGGTTGCTCTTTCTGATGATTGCACTTCCCTTTCATCTACGAATCCTCCGGCAGCTACGACAACTTTGTCTGGTGGTGCGTTCACAATTATGTGTTCCGACAGGAACCTGGCTAGATCTGACTTGTTATCTGGCAATGCAAGGAAGTCTGGCCAACTGTGAGGGAGAGGGACACTGCCATCTTCAATAACACGTCGTATAGGGCGAGTGGACGTTGTGCGTCTTTCTCTCGTTCCTGACTTGATGGAATCTTCTTGATAATGATCAAATACGACGTGGATTTGCTGATAGCGGGATCCAGGTTGAAGAGCTGCTGCTTGAAAGCTCTCTGCAAAGTCCCCAAACGTTTGAGAACCAGGTGGTCTCCCAATTGCGGAAACTAATGCTAGCCCATCTATTAATAGACCTGAGCTGCCTCGAAGCTCTATTCTAAATGGGCAATTCATTCTACTTGTAATTACGTCTGCTAAGATAGATTTCTGCCCAGTCCTGAGACTGCCATTCATCTCTGCTAACACGACTGGTACAGGCATCAACTCATATTTTAGCACACTGTGGAGATCAACTTTGCGCCCCGCTTCATAAGCAATGATAAGGCTCTTAAAATTGTTGTTTTGTTCTGCTCTTTGCAACTTGATACGAGTTATCAATAGTTGGAGCATTATTCTTGTGCATCGTGTCCCAGAATCTCACTTCTGATCATCTGTCTCGCTGCTGTTGAGAGGCACTTGTCAACCTTTGCTCCACGAATTCTTTCATTTGTTTCCGACCAAGCTCTTTGGCATTTAACAGCGAGACCTGAATGTCATCAGCGACAAGATCTTTAGTGGCAATGTTATAAAGACAGCTTGGATGTTCTGGTGGTGAAAATACCTTGAACTGCTTGAGAATGGTGAGCAATGAGCATTCATCCTTCTTGACACAATCTTTCCTTCAAGGGGTAGATTCGTTGTGGGAAAACTTGTCTTCTTGGTACAATCCAAACGTCGCGTGTGTATTAGCAGGCAGCTGTGACCTTAGGTTATAGGACAGAGCCCACCTACTCAATGCTGACGAAGTCTTGGTTATGCCCACGATTCCTCCTCCTCTTTTCCCTATCCCATTCAGCCATTCAAGGCTGTGATCACGACTGACCTGGTTGAACTTGCTTTCATTCCATTTGACAACAAAGTTCCCCATTTTGAACTCTTCTAAGACTTCCTTTGGTAACTGCTCCATCTCTGCAATGTACACCGATCCCCATCTTGCATAATTCAGATGGTCATATCTGAAAAAATATGGCAACATATGACGGACACTGTGCAAGTAGAGGTCCCATATCCCCTCTCTCTGAGCCCGAGTGAACATGAGCAGAATAGATACCATTTCCATGAAGTTCCACCAAAACTTGAAATTGACATTTTCCTCGGATCTTTGTGCGACGAATTCGTCGAGCATCTTTTTGCACTCTTGGTGACTTAGGGATGTTTTCAGTGCTGAAGCATTTTGGGGAGAGGAAGCTATAGCAGATATCTCTTGGATGAGATCTGGGTATGATTTCTGGCAGAATTCTAACAGAAAAGGCATCAGGTAGCTGCCACATAGGTTGCAGAGTAATCTTGTGGGCACGCATAGCTCTCTTGTAGGCTTTTCCATTCATGACATGTTCGGTAGCATTTGGCCCAAGAAGTCCACTCTCGACCCATGCTTCGACCAAGCCTGATCCTTTCATGTGGTTTCCAATCGCCTTCTGGAAGCTCATTGATATATGAAGACCTCCAAGCTGTACCACAAGCTTCTTTTGGTACTCAGGTGTTGCCCATTTCAGCTCAACAAGCTTTCAATACAAAGCCTGATCCACTGTTAGAACTGTATGTTGTTGTCCTAGCGCAGCTGATATGTGCATACACCCTCTAACTACAGTATTAAGAGTGTCAAATTCATGTGCTGGAGCGTGAAGAATTGGCAAGTATCCAATTGTTGTTACTTCTTGTTTGTTCTCAGACAGCAACTGATTGAATTTTGTCCACCCACTTCTTATCACTAATTTATGTCGTAACATGTTGAATGCCATATCAGTTGCTTGAGCAGTACGGGCAGAATCTTTGCCATCGTCAACATCATCAAACCATTCTTTTCGAACTTCCCTCGGAAACATTGGAGAACTTTGTTTGACCGCTACTGGATAAATTTTCTCCATTGACTCTGGAACACTAAGACTAAGTTTAGTTGGTGGCTTCAAATTTTCAAGGGTTGAGTTACTTTCTGCTCCTCTTTGCCATGCTGCAATTTGAGTTGCATGAAAAGTGTTCTTGCCATCCATCGTTTCGTCCACAATGTCAATATTGTCTGCAGAGAAGTGAACAAATTTCCCTGGTAAAAGATTTGGCGGCATAACACTACCGGTTTCAGGATCCAAAGACTTCAAGACGTTCTCTGCCAAGCTTGTGTCTACTTGCAGAATTTGATCATAGTTCAAAATGTGGCCAGCTTTATTAAAAAGCTTGACAAGATCTTTTGAACGTGTAACTTGATGAAGGGTGCTTCCCAGTCCAACATGCTTCGGTGTCCATTTAGTTCCGCCACTCACCCCATAGACAATGTCTTGAGCAGATGAAAGAACTTTGCATCTAGCCTCAGCTTCCTTCTCCTCAACAGTTTCTCCATGTAAAAGTTTTTGACCTCCAAATAAGAGTTGTAAGAACATGTGCAAACTGTCTGGAACACAGTCAATGGCATCTTGCTCACTGACACTGAGACTTCGGAGACCAGGCTCTTCCATCAAATCCCTGCGTATCTTCAATGCTGCACGGACTAGAGAAAGGAAAATATCTTCTTGTGGCTCATATCTGGGCATTGTTAGCAAGTCATCCGTGTCAGTCCTCTCATTAGCCAGTTTTGATAGAGCAACATTGGCGAATTTTGTAGGAATAAGCAAACTCTGGCGTTCTGACGGGCTTTTCTCGAGAGGCTGGACACAATCCATCGCATTTCCAAGTCTGAGCAACAATTTGTCTTTAAATGTTGATCTGCGGCTGATGAAAGACCTCAGAATTTCAATTTCTGCTCCTTCTGCAAGTACCATATATCTATTCCATGTATCATTAATTTTAATTTGATTACATGGCCTTTGTCAGCTGCATATTCCAACTCTTCACACAGCCAAATCATAGCTAGATCACTCTCCTTTGTTTCAAGCCTCGCTTTTTCTGCATTTCTCTTGAACGCACTCTGGCATGGTAAATGGTATTTTGCTTCTGCAGCAATTAAATCACACACTCCAGCCAAACGAACTGGAAGTTTGTAGTTGAACTGAGCAGCTTCAATAATTTTCAATGTCATTACAGATGATAATCTTCCTTTTTGGTTTTCGTTTTGGCAAAACATGCATTTGTTCCAGCTGACTTTTTCTACATGACTGCGTGTTTTACGAGGACTATTAGGAACTGTTGTTGGATTTCATCAACTTCATTGAAAAAAAGCCCTCTGAACCCAAAATAATAGTGAACATGAAACACTTTTCTGTTTTAATTGGGCCAGTTAAAAATAGTGTGTTTCTGTATATGAGAATATTATGAAAAGATGAATGACGTCATACATTGACCCACAAGGCTGGCAAGTCTTATATTCCTCAAAATACAAAGCATGTAACATATTATAACTGAACTGGCTCTAGAAAATCTAAATTTGTTATATTTAATTCAGTGGGATCCCCTTTTCTACACATTTATCATTGCGATGACGTCATTTTAAACGTCAATTTTCTGACATCATTTTCAGACTGAAGATTGCAAAATGAACTTTGGTAACAAGCATTTTCGTCTTCAGCACGTCAGATTACTTTAGAAAACTCTTGTTACCAGCTTTTACTAAAAAATGCTTCTTGATTTTTGTGAGAAGGACTTTATCCAAGTATCGACTAGTCTAAATGTTCAATTGAATCCTGGTCCTGCAATGGTTGATAGTACTTCAACCGTGGCAGAGATATCACTTTATGGCTGTGATTTGGTACTTCAATACAGAATGCTTAAGACAATAATTATCAGTTGTCGGTGGAAGAGGCGATCGTGTCACTTATAATAATGATGTAAGATATCATAACCATAGTTACTAATTAAAAGCTTTATTAAATGTGGGTTATACGTAATAGTACAAGAGTACTAATAAACTTATACCCCTTAAAAAATGAAGTTACAATAATAAATGTACCCTAAAAATCCTATCAATTCTATGGAATACCAAACGAAATATAGTAATGCTTCAATAATTGCTCCTAACCCCAAAATATTTTGCACCTGTTCGAAAGGCTCTGTAGCCAATTTTTCCTTGTTCTAACAAATCCTGATTTACATCGCATTAACACTTTGTAAACATGCATGCAAAGTAGGTTGTGATGGGATCAGGAATAGCCCACTCCCTTTCTGACTCGTGAACAAAAGATGCTTGGTTTTTCACCAGTTTTGAAGCCTATAAAATGGCAGGATTTGTTAGAAGAAGGAAAAAATGGCTGCAATGCGCTTTGAATAGATGCAAAGATTCACTTAAGCAAAAAAAAAAAATTGGTGGGTAGGGGCACCTAAAGTAATATTTTATATAAACCTCTCATAAGCAAAGAATAGCCACTGCAGGTAAAGGACTAATTTAAATCATTATGTACACTTAAAGCCTAAAAACAATAACATAAAGATACCACATATTGAATCAAAAACAAGCTGAGCTGAAATTTTTTGTTCGTGTAATAATAGTTTTTCAAATTTTCTTCTAAATAATAATAACAAAATTGTCAGGTTTTAATGCCCTCTTTGTAACTACCTTGTGTGTAATCTACATCAACGGCATGTTTACTAATGTTTGTAAGTACTATGTACA
>BLFN01000787.1:89811-99811 GCA_014634225.1 Acropora yongei | reverse complement strand
TGGCATTTTGTGAAAAACAACCAAAACTTGTCGATCTCCTCAAAACTAGCAACTTTTTGTACAAACTACAGTGTTTTAGGCTTTTGAGCAAATTTTTAGCAAGAAGTTGCAAAAAGTAAGCCATTTTGTAAAAAACCATTAAAACTTGTCGATCTCGTCAAAACTAGCAACTTCTTGTGCAAACTACAATGTTTTAGGGTTTTGAGCAAATTTTTAGGAAAATTTTGTAAAAACTATGGCATTTTGTGAAAAACCACCAAAACTTGTCGATCTCTTCAAAACTAGCAACTTTTTGTGCAAACTACCATGTTTTAGGGTTTTGAGCAAATTTTTAGCAAAAAGTTGCAAAAACTAAGGCATTTCGTGAAAAACCATCAAAACTTTCGATCTCCTCAAAACTAGCAACTTTTTGTGCAAACTACAGTGTTTTTAGGGTTTTGAGCAAATTTTTAGCAAAAAGTTGCAAAAACTAAGCCATTTTGTGAAAAGCCATCAAAACTAGTCGATCTCATCAAAACTACAACCTTTTTGTGCAAACTACAGTGTTTTAGGGTTTTGAGCAAGTTTTTAGGAAAATTTTGTAAAAACTATAGCATTTTGTGAAAAACCACCAAAACTTGTCGATCTCTTGAAAACCAGCAACTTTTTGTGCAAACTACCATGTTTCAGGGTTTTGAGCAAATTTTCAGCAAAAAGTTGCAAAAACTATGGCATTTTGTTAAAAACAACCAAAACTTGTCGATCTCCTCAAAACTAGCAATTTTTTGTACAAACTACAGTGTTTTAGGGTTTTGAGCAAATTTTTAGCAAAAAGTTGCACAAACTAAGGAATTTTGTAAAAAACCATCAAAACTTGTCGATCTCCTCAAAACTAGCAACTTTTTGTGCAAACTACAGTGTTTTAGGGTTTTAGGTAAATTTTTAGGAAAATTTTGTAAAAACTAGCAAGTTTTTGTAAAAACTACAGTGTTTTAGGGTTTTGAGCAAATTTTTAGCAAAAAATTGCAAAAACTAAGGCATTTTGTGAAAAACCATCAAAACTTGTCGATCTCCTCAAAACTAGCAACTTTTTGTGCAAACTACAGTGTTTTAGGGTTTTGAGCAAATTTTTAGGAAATTTTTTTAAAAACTATGGCATTTTGTGAAAAACCACCAAAACTTGTCGATCTCTTCAAAAGAAGCAACTTTTTGTGCAAACTACCATGTTTTAGGGTTTTGAGCAAATTTTTAGCAAAAAATTGCAAAAACTATGGCATTTTGTAAAAAACCACCAAAACTTGTCGATCTCCTCAAAACTGCAACTTTTTGTGCAAACTACCATGGTTCAGGGTTTTGAGCAAATTTGTAGCAAAAAGTTGCAAAAACTATGGCATTTTGTGAAAAACAACCAAAACTTGTCGATCTCCTCAAAACTAGCAACTTTTTGTGCAAACTACCATGTTTTAGGGTTTTGAGCAAATTTTTAGCAAAAAGTTGCAAAAACTATGGCATTTTGTGAAAAACCACCAAAACGTGTCGATCTCTTTAAAACTAGCAACTTTTTGTGCAAACTACCATGTTTTAGGGTTTTGAGCAAATTTTTAGCAAAAAGTTGCAAAAACTAAGCCATTTTGTGAAAAACCATCAAAACTTGTCGATCTCGTTAAAACTTGCAACCTTTTTTGCAAACTTCAGTAATTTAGCGTTTTGAGCAAATTTTTAGCAAAAAGTTGCAAAAACTATGGCATTTTGTGAAAAACCACCAAAACGTGTCAATCTCTTCAAAACTAGCAACTTTTTGTGCAAAGTACCATGTTTTAGGGTTTTGAGCAAATTTTTAGCAAAACGTTGCAAAAACTAGGCCATTTTGTGAAAAACAACCAAAACTTGTCGATCTCCTCAAAACTAGCAACTTTTTTTGCAAACTACAGTGTGTTAGCGTTTTGACCAAATTTTTAGGAAAATTTTTTAAAAACTATGGCATTTTGTAAAAAACAACCAACACTTGTCGATCTCTTCAAAACTAGACACTTTTTGTGCAAACTACCATGTTTTAGGGTTTTGAGCAAATTTTTATCAAAAAGTTGCAAAAACTATGGCATTTTGTAAAAAACAACGAAAACCTTTCGATCTCTTCAAAACTAGCAACTTTTTGTGCAAACTACCATGTTTTAGGGTTTTGAGCAAATTTGTAGAAGAAAGTTGCAAAAACTATGGCATTTTGTGAAAAACAACCAAAACTTGGCGATCTCCTCAAAACTAGCAACTTTTTGTACAAACTACAGTGTTTTAGGGTTTTGAGGAAATTTTTAGCAAAAAGTTGCAAAAACTAAGCCATTTTGTGAAAAACCATCAAAACTTGTCGATCTCGTCAAAACTTGCAACCTTTTTTGCAAACTTCAGTAATTTAGCGTTTTGAGCAAATTTTGAGCAAAAAGTTGCAAAAACTATGGCATTTTGCGAAAAACCACCAAAACGTGTCGATCTCTTCAAAACTAGCAAGTTTTTGTGCAAAGTACCATGTCTTAGGGTTTTGAGCAAATTTTTAGCAAAAAGTTGCAAAAACTATGGCATTTTGTGAAAAACCACCAAAACGTGTCGATCTCTTCAAAACTAGCAAGTTTTTGTGCAAAGTACCATGTTTTAGGGTTTTGAGCAAATTTTTAGCAAAACGTTGCAAAAACTAGGGCATTTTGTGAAAAACAACCAAAACTTGTCGATCTCCTCAAAACTAGCAACTTTTTGTACAAACTACAGTGTTTTAGGGTTTTGAGGAAATTTTTAGCAAAAAGTTGCAAAAACTAAGCCATTTTGTGAAAAACCATCAAAACTTGTCGATCTCGTCAAAACTTCCAACCTTTTTTGCAAACTACAGTAATTTATCGTTTTGAGCAAATTTTTAGGAAAATTTTGTAAAAACTGTGGCATTTTGTGAAAAACCACCAAAACTTGTCGATCTCTTCAAAACTAGCAACTTTTTGTGCAAACTACCATGTTTTAGGGTTTTGAGCAAATTTGTAGCAAAAAGTTGCAAACACTATGGCATTTTGTGAAAAACCACCAAAACTTGTCGATCTCTTGAAAACTAGCAATTTTTTGTGCAAACTACAGTGTTTTACGGTTTTAAGCAAATTTTTAGCAAAAATTTGCAAAAACTAAGCCATTTTGTGAAAAACCTTAAAAACTTGTCGATCTCCTCAAACCTAGCATTTTTTTGTGCAAACTACAGTATTTAAAAGTTTTGAGCAAATTTTTAGGAAAATGTTGCAAAAACTAAGCCATTTTGTGAAAAGCAATCAAAACTTGTCGATCTCCTCAAAACTAGCAACTTTTTGTGCAAACTACAGTGTTTTAGCGTTTTGAGCACATTTTCAGGAAAATTTTGTAAAAGCTATGGCATCTTGTGAAAAACTACCAAAACTTGTCGATCTCTTCAAAACTAGCAACTTTTTGTGCAAACTACAGTGTTTTAGGGTTTTGAGCAAATTTTTAGCAAAAAGTTGCAAAAACTATGGCATTTTGTGAAAAACAACCAAAACTTGTCGATCTCCTCAAAACTAGCAAATTTTTGTACAAACTACAGTGTTTTAGGGTTTTGAGCAAATTTTTATCAAAAAGTTGCAAAAACTAAGCCATTTTGTGAAAAACCATCAAAACTTGTCGATATCCTCAAAACTAACATTTTTTGTGGAAACTACAGTATTTTACGGTTTTGGTCAAATTTTTAGGAAAATTTTGTAAAAACTATGGCATTTTGTGAAAAACCACTAAAACTTGTCGATCTCTTCAAAAGTAGCAACTTTTTGTGCAAAGTACAGTGTTTTACGGTTTTGAGCAAATCTTTAGCAAAAAGTTGCAAAAACTAAGCCATTTTGTGAAAAACCATCAAAACTTGTCGATATCCTCAAAACTAGCAACTTTTTCTGCAAACTAGAGTGTTTTAGCGTTTTGAGCAAATATTTAGGAAAATTTTGTAAAAACTATGGCATTTTGTGAAAAACCACCAAAACTTGTCGATCTCTTCAAAAGTAGCAACTTTTTGCGAAAAGTACCATGTTTTAGTGTTTTGAGCAAATTTTTAGCAAAAAGTTGCAAAAACTATGGCATTTTGTGAAAAACAACCAAAACTTGTTGATCTCCTCAAAACTAGCAACTTTTTGTACAAACTACAGTGTTTTAGGGTTTTGAGCAAATTTTTAGGAAAAAGTTGCAAAAACTAAGCCATTTTGTGAAAAACCATCAAAACTTGTCGATCTCTTCAAAACTAGCAACTTTATGTGGAAACTACAGTGTTCTAGCGTTTTGAGCAAATTTTTAGGAAAATTTTGTGAAAACTATTGCATTTTGTGAAAAACCACTAAAACTTGTCAATCTCTTCAAAAATAAAAACTTTTTGTGCAAACTACCATGTTTTAGGGTTTTGAGCAAATTTTTAGCAAAAAGTTGCAAAAACTATGGCATTTTGTGAAAATTAACCAAAACTTGTCGATCTCCTTAAAACTAGCAACTTTTTGTGCAAACTACAGTGTTTTACGGTTTTGGGCAAGCTTTTAGCAAAAACTTCCAAAAACTATGGCATTCTGTGAAAAACAACCAAAACTTGTCGAACTCCTTAAAACTAGCAACTTTTTGCGCAAACTACAGTGTTTTAGGGTTTTAAGCAAATTTTTTTGAAAAATTTTGTAAAAACTATGGCATTTTGTGAAAGACCACCAAAACTTGTCGATCTCTTCAAAACTAGCATTTTTTTGTGCAAACTACCATGTTTTAGGGTTTTGAGCAAATTTTTAGCAAAAAGTTGCAAACACTATGGCATTTTGTGAAAAACAACCAAAACTTGTCGATCTCTTCAAAACTAGCAACTTTTTGTTGAAATTAAAGTGTTTTACGGTTTTGAGTAATTTTTTAGCAAAAAGTTGCAAAAACTATGGCATTTTGTGAAAAAGAAAAAAAAACTTGTCGATCTCCTCAAAACTAGCAACTTTTTGTACAAACTACAGTGTTTTAGGGTTTTGAGCAAATTTTTAGCAAAAAGGTTCAAAAACTAAGCCATTTTGTAAAAAACCATCAAAACTTGTCGATCTCCTCTAAACTAGCATTTTTTTGTGCAAACTACAGTATTTTAGGGTTTTGGGCAAATTTTTAGGAAAATTTTGTAAAAACTATGGCATTTTGTGAAAAACAACCAAAACTTGTCGATCTCTTCAAAAGTAGCAACTTTTTGTGCAAAGTACCATGTTTTAGGGTTTTGAGCAAATTTTTAGCAAAAAGTTGCAAAAAGTATGGCATTTTGTGAAAAACAACCAAAACTAGTCGATCTCTTCAAAACTAGCAACTTTTTGTGGAAACTACAGTGTTTTACGGTTTTGAGCAAATTTTTAGCAAAAAGTTGCAAAAACTATGGCATTTTGTGAAAAACAAAAAAAAACTTGTCGATCTCCTCAAAACTAGCAACTTTTTGTACAAACGAAAGTGTTTTAGGGTTTTGAGCAAATTTTTAGCAAAAAGTTGCAAAAACTAAGCCATTTTGTGAAAAACCATCAAAACTTGTCGATCTCCTCAAAACTAGCAACTTTTTGTGCAAACTACAGTGTTTTACAGTTTTGAGCAAATTTTTAGCAAAAAGTTGCAAAAAGTATGGCATTTTGTGAAAAACAACCAAAACTAGTCGATCTCTTCAAAACTAGCAACTTTTTGTGGAAACTACAGTGTTTTACGGTTTTGAGCAAATTTTTAGCAAAAAGTTGCAAAAACTATGGCATTTTGTGAAAAACAAAAAAAAACTTGTCGATCTCCTCAAAACTAGCAACTTTTTGTACAAACTAAAGTGTTTTAGGGTTTTGAGCAAAGTTTTAGGAAAAAGTTGCAAAAACTAAGCCATTTTGTGAAAAACCATCAAAACTTGTCGATCTCCTCAAAACTAGCATTTTTTGTGCAAACTACAGTATTTTAGGGTTTTGAGCAAATTTTAAGGAAAATTTTTAAAAACTATGGCATTTTGTTAAAAACCACCAAAACTTGTCGATCTCTTCAAAACTAGCAACTTTTTGTGCAAACTACAGTGTTTTAGCCTTTTGAGCAAATTTTTAGGAAAATTTTGTAAAAACTATGGCATTTTGTGAAAAACCACCAAAACTCGTCGATCTCTTCAAAACTAGCAACTTTTTGTGCAAACTACCATGTTTTAGGGCTTTGAGCAAATTTTTAGCAAAAAGTTGCAATAACTATGGCATTTTGTGAAAAAACAACCAAAACTTGTCGATCTCCTTAAAACTAGCAACTTTTTGTACAAACTACAGTGTTTTAGGGTTTTGAGCAAATTTTTAGCAAAAAGTTGCAAAAACTAAGGCATTTTCTGAAAAGCTATCAAAACTTGTCGATCTCTTCAAAACTAGCAACTTTTTGTGCAAACTACCTTGTTTTAGGGTTTTGAGCAAATTTTTAGCAAAAAGTTGCAAAAACTATGGCATTTTGTGAAAAACAACCAAAACTTGTCGATCTCCTCAAAACTAGCAACTTTTTGTACAAACTACAGTGTTTTAAGGTTTTAAGCAAATTTTTAGCAAAAAGTTGCAAAAACTAAGCCATTTTAAGAAAAACCATCAGAACTTGTCGATCTCCTCAAAACTAGCAACTTTTTGTTTAAACTACTGTGTTTTAGCGTTTTGAGCAAATTTTTAGGAAAATTTTGTAAAAACTATGGCATTTTGTGAAAAACAACCAAAACTTGTCGTTCTCTTGAAAACTTGCAACTTCTTGTGCAAACTACCATGTTTTAGGGTTTTGAGCAAATTTTTAGCAAAAAGTTCCAAAAACTATGGCATTTTGTGAAAAACAACCAAACCTTGGCGATATCCTCAAAACTAGCAACTTTTTCTACAAACTACAGTGTTGTAGGATTTTGAGCAAATTTTTAGCAAAAAGTTGCAAAAACTAAGCCATTTTGTGAAAAACCATCAAAAGTTGTCGATCTTTCCAAAACTAGCAACTTTTTGTACAAACTACAGTGTTTTAGGGTTTTGAGGAAATTTTTAGCAAAAAGTTGCAAAAACTATGGCATTTTGTGAAAAACCACCAAAACGTGTCGATCTCTTCAAAACTAGCAAGTTTTTGTGCAAAGGACCATGTTTTAGGGTTTTGAGCAAATTTTTAGCAAAAAGTTGCAAAAACTATGGCCTTTTGTGAAAAACAACCAAAACTTGTCGATCTCCTTAAAACTAGCAACTTTTTTTGCAAACTACAGTGTTTTAGGGTTTTAAGCAAATTTTTTGGAAAATTTTGTAAAAACTATGGCATTTTGTGAAAAGCCACAGTATTTAAGGGTTTTGTGCAAATTTTTAGGAAAATTTTGTAAAAACTATGGCATTTTGTGAAAAACAACCAAAACTTGTGGATCTCTTCAAAACTAGCAACTTTTTTTGCAAACTACCTTGTTTTAGGGTTTTGAGCAAATTTTTAGCAAAAAGTTGCAAAAACTATGGCATTTTGTGAAAAACCACCAAAACTTGTCGATCTCCTCAAAACTAGCAATTTTTTGTACAAACTACAGTGTTTTAGGGTTTTAAGCAAGTTTTTAGCAAAAAGTTGCAAAAACTAAGCCATTTTGTGAAAAACCATCAAAACTTGTCGATCTTCTCAAAACTAGCAACTTTTTGTACAAACTACAGTGTTTTAGGGTTTTAAGCAAATTTTTAGCAAAAAGTTGCAAAAACTAAGGCATTTTGTGAAAAACCATCAAAACTTGTCGATCTCCTTAAAACTAGCAACTTTTTGTTTAAACTACTGTGTTTTAGCGTTTTGAGCAAATTTTTAGGAAAATTTTGTAAAAACTATGGCATTTTGTGAAAAATAACCAAAAGTTGACGATCTCTTCAAAAGTAGCAACTTTTTGTGCAAACTACCATGTTTTAGGGTTTTAAGCAAATTTTTAGCAAAAAGTTGCAAAAACTATGGCATTTTGTGAAAAACAACCAAAACTTGTCGATCTCCTCAAAACTAGCAACTTTTTGTACAAACTAAAGTGATTTATGGTTTTGAGCAATTTTTTAGCAAAAAGTTTCAAAAACTAAGCCATTTTGTAAAAAACCATCAAAACTTGTCGATCTCCTCAAAACTAGCAACTTTTTGTGCAAATTACAGTGTTTTAGAGTTTTGAAAACGTGTCGATCTCTTTAAAACTAGCAAGTTTTTGTGCAAAGTACCATGTTTTAGGGTTTTGAGCAAATTTTTAGCAAAAAGTTGCAAAAACTATGGCATTTTGTGAAAAACCACTAAAACTTGTCGATCTCTTCAAAACTAGCAACTTTTTGTGCAAACTACCATGTTTTAGGGTTTTGAGAAAATGTTTATCAAAAAGTTGCAAAAACTATGGCATTTTAAGAAAAACACCGAAAACTTGTCGATATCTTTAAAACTAGCAACTTTTTGTGCAAACTACAGTGTTTTACGGTTTTGAGCAAATTTTTAGCAAAAAGATGCAAAAACTATAGCATTTTGTGAAAAACAACCAAAACTTGTCGATCTCCTTAAAACTAGCAACTTTTTCTACAAACTACAGTGTTGTAGGGTTTTGAGCAATTTTTTAGCAAAAAGTTGCAAAAACTAAGCAATTTTGTGAAAAACCATCAAAACTTGTCGATCTCCTCAAAACTAGCAACTTTTTGTGCAAATTACAGTGTTTTAGAGTTTTGAGCTAATTTTTAGGAAAATTTTGTAAAAACTATGGCATTTTGTGAAAAACAACCAACACTTTTCGATCTCTTCAAAACTAGCAACTTTTTGTGCAAACTGCCATGTTTTAGGGTCTTGAGCAAATTTTTAGCAAAAAGTTGCGAAAACTATGGCATTTTGTGAAAAACAAACAAAACTTGTCAATCTCCTCAAAACTAGCAACTTTTTGTGGAAACTACAGTGTTTTAGGGTTTTGAGCAAGTTTTTAGCAAAAAGTTGCAAAAACTAAGGCATTTTGTGAAAAACAACCAAAACTTGTCGATCTCCTCAAAACTAGCAACTTTTTGTTCAAACTACAGTGTTTTAAGGTTTTGAGCAAATTTTTAAGAAAAAGGTTAAAAAACTAAGCCATTTTGTAAAAAACCATCAAAACTTGTCGATCTCCTCAAAACTAGCAATTTTTTGTGCAAACTACAGTATTTTAGGGTTTTGGGCAAATTCTAAGGAAAATTTTGTAAAAACTATGGCATTTTGTGAAAAACAACCAAAACCCTTCGATCTCTTCAAAACTAGCATTTTTTTGTGCAAACTACCATGTTTTAGGGTTTTGAGCAAATTTTTAGCAAAAAGTTGCAAAAACTATGGCATTTTGTAAAAAAAACAACCAAAACTTGTCGATCTCCTCAAAACTAGCAACTTTTTGTGCAAACTACAGTGTTTTACGGTTTTGAGCAAATTTTTAGCAAAAAGTTGCAAAAACTAAGCCATTTTGTGAAAAACCAACAAAACTTGTCGATATTCTCAAAACTAGCATTTTTTTGTGCAAACTACAGTATTGAAGGGTTTTGAGCAAATTTTTAGGAAAAAGTAGCAAAAACTAAAGCATTTTGTGAAAAGCCATCAAAACTTAACGATCTTCTCAAAACTAGCAATTTTTTTGTGCAAACTACAGTGTTTTAGGGTTTTCAGCAAATTTTTAGCAAAAAGTTGCAAAAAGTAAGGCATTTTGTGAAAAACCATCAAAACTTGTCGATCTCTTCAAAATTAGCAACTTTTTGTGCAAACTACCATGTTTTAGGTTTTTGAGCAAATATTTAGAAAAAAGTTGCAAAAAATATGGCATTTTGTGAAAAACAACCAAAACTTGTCGATCTCCCCAAAACTAGCAACTTTTTGTACAAACTACAGTGTTTTAGGGTTTTGAGCAAATTCTTAGCAAAAAGTTGTAAAAACTAAGCCATTTTGTGAAAAACCATCAAAACTTGTCGATCTCCTCATAGCTAGCAACTTTTTCTTCAAACTACAGTGTTTTAGAGTTTTCAGGAAATTTTTAGAAAAAGTTGCAAAAACT
>BLFN01000787.1:70326-71404 GCA_014634225.1 Acropora yongei | reverse complement strand
CTTCACCCTCATCATTTTGGCAAATATATTGCATTTTGTCTAAAACTGAGGCTAAAGACGTCTCTTCCAATGTCAAAGCCTTTCCTCGTCCGCCATATTGCATTTGCAATGATTCTTTCCCAGGCCCTTATCTTTCTGATCCCATGGCTTGACCCAGTCCCCAAGATTAAATGAATATTTTGACGGATTAAATTAAATGGATATAAAAAGATTAAATTAAATAAACATAGAAATATTAAATTAAATGGATTTAAAAAAATAGATTATATAAATATAAATATTAAATTGAAAAAATAAAAAAAAAATTACATAAATATAAATACTGAATTGAATATATATCAAATTATTGAATATTGCTACAATCGGCTTGCCATAACAGTGTCTGTTGCATACATTTTAGAGATAAGAGGAGAAGGTTAAAGGAAGAAAATGCTTTGAATAGCTATAACAAGACAAAAACTTAGGAACGATGGGTAGTTAGTAGCTGCTTGAAAAAGGTCAAGGTTTACAAACGTTTCTTGTGTACGATCACACCTTGTGGAAAAGACCGGGGGTAATTTGGTTGCTCTCGGTGTCTCCGTAGATTTCTTGCCTTTTCCAGGTTATCCAGATCTAGGTTCACCCTACAGTGTTTGCTAACAGGTATATCTGTTAGTCTGTTGGAGTATTTTGTTAAAAATTGAACGTGTTTTATAGTTGCTGAAGGTTGAGGGTTTTTCCTTTGGGAACATCAATATGGGAAAGATTTACTATCGTCTCTTTTCTACGGTTAAACCACAGGGAAAGGACCAGGACTCGTTTGATTCCCGAGGTAGAAACCATTGGGGCGAGGATAGTACTTGATTGGTTGACCGCCTAGAAATACCTGGAATTATATACTATTTTTTTTATTACATGATTAAATTGCTTTGGCTATTTCAAAAGATGAGTTGTGTTTTGTCGTGCGAGCGTGAAAATCAAATTGTTCAAAATTGAAAGTGATTTATAGTTACAGTTACAAATAACACGATGTCAATGCTTCAGTATTACAACATAGCATTCGTAGAGGCAGCTAAGTAACATAGTCTTTGAGGTAAGC
>BLFN01000783.1:171435-173935 GCA_014634225.1 Acropora yongei | reverse complement strand
CAATTATTGTTTAATTCGACCGTGATCAAATTCTCATTCAGTACACCACTGTCAGTTTTACTGGATAGGGCAACATATGTGTTCCTTTTAACCTTTGCGGGGGTCGTAAATTAGAAGAGTAACGCCCCAGTTTTTTAACACGCTTGAAATGTTTCTTCTGTTTGTATGTCAGATGAAAAAAGTTCTTTTAAATTCGCGGCCAGCTGCAAATACATCTTCACTTTAATGTTTAGGACACGTGCAATATACTACATTGGGTGGCTACGTTCTCGTGTTTTTTTCCACTTAAGAAGCAAGTTATATCAGACATATAAAACAAATTTTATCCAGATGTAATCTCAGGGAGTAAAGAAATGAGAGGCAACTTTTGAAAGCATTAGTTATTATTTTTCCTTAGCAACGACACATCTTGAAAAAGCCGAAGAGAGCTCTTACTTGATTGCCATTGTCGTATCCGTATTGGCAGCTTTTGTCATTTTGGGGACCTGCGTTGCTCTTGTGTTGTTCTTAGGTTACCGACCTCGTAAAAAAGGTATGACTTTTCCATCGTATCGTGTCAAGAAAACACGTTTGACTTTTATTGAGATAATACTTCACAGACATATCAAGGTTTCGAAGGATTTCCTCCCGTGGCTATTGGAAACTGCGAAAAGTCTATAAGATTATAATTGTTTGTAACGAGTATGTTCCCTCTGGAATGTTAACTGGCTTACAACTTCAACTGTGCAATGAGGCAACCGTTTGTCTAGTTTGAGAGCTATGCTTGTCATTGCAAAAAGGGCAGTAGTCCTTGAACTTGTAAAAAATATTGACGAATTTTTCACTTGAAAAAACACACGAATTAATGAAGAACACAGCCTATCGATTCACGGACGATATGATATCACGAGGAAAAAATCTGCCGAGCAGGAAATAGATGACTGCGATTCCCTGCCTGGAGTTAAACGACAAGACGCGTGCGTCACAATTGAAAAGAGAGATGGGGAATCATTCTTGAGTATGCAAGAATCATCAACTAAAAGACCTAACGAAGCATTGACTTCGGAAGAACAGCCTAGCACAAACAGTTACTCTGAGCCATTGCACATTTCTGCAACAACTAAACCTTCAAAGGTTGTTGCAAAGAAAGACACAGAACCACATCAGGTTTATGTTGACATTCATTCCAAACAAGACAAAGCTGCATTCCATTTAGATCATGTCATGCAAGACGTGGGTGAATGCCAACGCAGGTCATAGTCGAATTGTAAACCCAGTGCTGCTTTATCTTCTGCTGGGCTCGAAAAAGAGTTAGCCGTGGACGAAGACGAAGATGCCATAGTCTAGAAGAATGCGTCAGGACAAGATCAGTGCGCTAATTGTGTGTATGCAGTTGTTGACAAGACAACGGAAAAACGACAAGCAACAAAGGTGAACACAGCTGTCTAGTTGAGTAGTTTAATTTTTTGCTAGGTCTGATCTAAAAATATGATGGTCAGTTTGACCCCTGGAACTGAAACTTGAAAGTAATTAATAACGAGGAATTCTGGAGGCTTTCTGTTTGAATTACTAGAGCTGCAGAGGAGGCCACAGAGAGCGGGGCACTAAACCATTTCGGACGTCAGTCCACCACATTAACATTTTACGATAAGGATATTATTTTGTCCATCAATATCAGAGCATTCATACTGCCATTGAGTCGCAGTGTGGTTTATTAAGTATGCAAGTCATATGTGTAGCCTTGAAAGGTCACCTTAGTGGAAAAATCGACTGGTGTAACGTAGATAGAGTCGGAGCTGAATTCGAACGCACGTATAATGCCAAAGTCCAAGTTTAATCCAGCAGACGTAAATACAATCAACGTATGACTACTGCGCTGATAGCTTGAAATTATGATGATAAACATTTGCGACTTCGTGGTTCGAACTGTCAACGAAACAGGGCGACAACTACCTAGGTATAATGAGCTACAGGAAAGTAACGCTAGAAACAAAGAAACGACTATGTAGAAAACTAAGATAAAATAAAACCTAAAATAAGTATATAGGAACTTAGTTTGGTCTAGCTCCTAGAGGAGACAACAGCATACACGGTAGCAAGAAAACCTTTGGTAGATAGCCGTAGCAAGCAGCCGATCGCAACTATATCACTGAATACACTAACGCAAACCCGAACCCTGAAAACTAACGTAACACCTGGTAGGAAAACGGAGAGAGTCCTTACGGAGCGAGTTAAATTACAAACTAAATTGACCAGCAAAAAAACGTCATATAAAACTATTAACAGGTACCATTAACACGTAACGAGTAAACGAAATATACAAAAAATGCGTTTAAACCTAACAGTGTGTGGTAATGTAAAGAGACATGTGGATGCCAGTCCTATTCATATTGAAAAGAAAAAGGTTGATAGCCCTCTCTCCTCCCTTAAGCACTTGGAGGCACCTCTTTCGACGTTAAAGAAAAAAAAAATGTTCTTCGCACCTGAGGCACCTTCCCTGGCGGTGATTTTATTCATTTTT
>BLFN01000783.1:143935-148935 GCA_014634225.1 Acropora yongei | reverse complement strand
GAGGAATGTTTTAAAAGACCAAAAACACGCATTCTCTGTGTTTTCTCTTAGTTAATCAATTATGAAATATATGGTGTTATAAACGAATGTGGAATACCACCCCTTTCTCTCCTACCACACATACCAAAATTACCTCAGACGAGATGCTACATAGTTATGACTATTAACATCATGGAAGGGAAAAAGGGTTAGGTAAATATGCACTAGACAAGGTGGCTTTCAGAATCGCCAAAAGTTTAATGCGGGTATCTAATTCTAATTCAACCGCTTGTTTTGTCCATGTTCCTTTTTTTTTTAATTTATTTGTTGCTGTTGTTGTTTTTGTTGGAGGCAATGTAAGTTAATGTGAAGACAGCATAGAAAGTGAAACTAGATTAACGACCATCACTTTTTTCCCAAATGACATAATTTTCAAGTGTTGGGCCACGTAAATCTCTCCTCTCCAAGTTGTCGTGTATTGTTTCTTATACTATGTTAGCACCTATGAAATCTCAGACCATATCTTTGCAATTCTTTCAATCAATTTGCATCTGTTTTGTTTCTTTATCTGGACGTACCCTTTCTGCTTTAAAGCTTAGTTTCTCAGTGCTTGTGTAAAAAACCTACAGTGTGTGGTCAAAGCATGTTTGTCTGTACACAGGAACGAGCCTGAAGAAAAAACCAACAGAAGTTACTTCAGTCCACTCTACAACAATTACGTTATCGTAAGTCGGCTTGCCTAGTGGTCATCACACAACTGAAATTGAATCCACGTTTTGAAGTATGACAACCATATAAAGTGATCAAGGCTTGAGCTAACAACATACTTATAATTGAACAATACATTTGAATAAATCTGATAGTTAAAACTCTAATTTTCTTAAATTCCATCTCGGCTATTTCCGCCAGACCACATTGTCATGAGTTACAGCGGCAAATATTCGCCACTTTTTTTTTATAGTTAAACTATTGTTACTCTGAGAGCCATGTTAATAGTCATTTACGGTCCTTCAGGGGGGGGGGGGGAGACAATTGAGGAGTTACAACAAGGATTAGAAACACTTCATGAACACATCGGTCCATTTGTGACCGCGCACCGGTGGTTCAGTTAGTTGAGCATCGGGCTGTCAAGCGGGAGACCGTGAGTTCGACACCAGCCGGACCAACACTCAGGGTCTTAAAGAAACTGAGTAGAAAGTGCTGCCTTTGTAATTACATCAGCAATTAAATGGTTAAACTTTCAAGTCTTCTCGGATAAGGACTATAAACCGTAGGTCCCGTACTACAATACCTTCACTGTTTGTAAGTTCAATGTAGGACGTTAAAGAACCCACACACCATCGGAAAAGAGTACAGCGTGAAGTTTCCCGGTGTTGTGACTGTGCTTTCTGTTGTTTTTTTCGGGTTGGTGCTTCACATAGGGATAACCTCATGCACCTTTCCCCCTTGGACAGAAATGTCCAAGAAGAATGGCTATGCCATGACACCAGTGCTAACTGTGGTGGCGGTGTCGCTTCTTGAACTCGAAGCTTCCTTTCATGTGTTATCCTCTCTGAATTCCCTTCAAACACGAGCCACTTACAAGACAACTAGTACAGAATGACTTACAATGGCTCATGTTTTAAGACTTAAGAATTCATATCTCAACAGTATTCGAAATATGACCTCAGTGACACCGGTGCAGTGTTCTACCAGTTAAGCAATCAGGGCCGAGTTGTTCAAAGCTCAATTAAGCTAATCCTAGGTAAGCGGCTATTTTAATTGCTATTTATTTACCGCTAAAGAAGGGTTTGCCACGAAATTGTGACCCAGTAAGGTTATAGATAACAAATTTGTTATTAATTACAAATTAACATATAGGCTACACGATATCAATCATCGCACTTAAGAGCCCTGTGTAGTCAAAATGGTTTTTTTTTTCATGTAACCTAGAGGATGTTTTTTGTGTATACAGGGCCTCGCTCGACAATAGAACAACAGAAAGCCACGTCAGTCCGTTCTACAACAAGAACTGCATGGAAGAACCAGCCTTTGCTTTCCACAGCTGAAATTGATTCGATTGCTCCAGGTATGACAGCCATATAAAGTGATAGCGACATGAAAGAACAACACACGAAGTACTGTTATAAAGTTCATTCATGAATAAGTCAGATTCTTTAAATTTACACCAATTGCAAATATTCGCCGAGATTTTGGATAGTGTGTTTCGACTGAGACCGTTTAGTACACCAGTGGCCGTTTCGTTGGTTAGGGCAACATCTATTTCACAAATAGATTCCATGTTGCCGTGCATCTGTTCAGTAATAGATCCCAGATGACGTCAAAATGTGGTAAGAACAAAAAAGTGGCACTGATGTTCTTACCTCATGTTTACGTCCTCTGTGATCTGTTACTGAACAGACGCACGGCAATATGGAATCTTTTTGTTTTATATAATAAACAATGAAATATATACGGAAAAAAAGCCTATTTATATCAAATTTCGCCACTTTGACAGACACAAAAATAGCACTTTGACGTAAGCTATTGTCTATACAAAATGAAGCGAACTGATTGGTTGCTCTGCATAGCAAAGAATTGTGATTGGTTCAAAGAACTCTGCAACTGTCAAACTTGAATCCAGCGCTGTCGTCATCTATGCGTCTGTCCTCTAATAGATCATAAGTGAGAACCAATCAGGATGCGTGCATAACTGAGCTTATTATATAATCTCGTAATGAGCTTCGCGTGTTGTGTAAATTGGAAGAGTAACCCACAGCTTTTAGCACGCTTGAAACTTTCTTTTCCTTGTATCTCAGGTGTAAAAATGTTCTTTTGAATTAGATGCAAGCTGCAAATACAGCCTCATGTCAGGGATTCCGACACGTGTAATGAGGCTACGGTCCCGCGGTTATTGTTTTTTTTTTTTTTCCTTCAAAAGCAAGTTATGTCAGCTTTTGTCATTTTGGGGACCTGCGTTGCTCTTTTGTCGTTCTTAGTTTACCGGCCTCGAAAAAAGGTATGACTTTTCCATCGTACAGTCATCACAGCACAAGCGTTCATAGGCCTTGAGGTAACTTAAAAAAGGAAATACCATTGACTTTTATTGAGGCAATCCAACGTACTTTACAGACATATCAAGGTTTCGAAGGAACTCCTTCCGTTGTTATTGGGAACTGCGAAAAGTCTCCAACATTAGTTTGTTTGTATTGATCGTGTTCCCTCTAAAAAGTTAACTGATCTACAACTACAACTGTGCAATGACTCAGTCGTTTGTCTTGTTTCAGAGCAATGCTCCTCAGTACAAGGCGAGGCAATTCGCTTTGAACCTGTAAAAAAATTGACGAGCTTTTCAGCGAAAAAGAAATTATCTTCAATGGAGGAAAAACACAGCCTTTCGATTCACTGCCAATATGATATCATGCGAACAAAATTATGCTCCATACTAATGTGTCTTTTACTTTTCCTGAGTTAAGGTTCAAAATTAAAGACTCAGCGGTATCAGCGACAAAGCAACACTATCAAATTAAAAGGCCTCCAAGGTTTGTCTCCAGCCAAGCAGGAAATGGATGACTGCGAGTCTCTAACTGAATTCAAACGACAAGACACGTGCATCAAAATTGAAGAAATTGATGGAGGATCACTTTTGAATATGCAAGAGTCATCAACAAAGAGACCGAAAGAACCATTGATTAAAGAACAGTCCAGTACACATAGTTTCGCTGCTCTATTGCACATTTCCCCAACAAGTAAACCTTCAAAGGTTGTTCAAAAGGAAGACATCGTAGAACAACATCTTGTTTACATTCACATTCATTCCAAACAAGGCAAAGCTGCATTCCATTTAGATCATGTCATGCAAGACCCGGGTGAATCGGCATCGCTGGTCATAGTCGATGAAGAGAATTTTAAGCCAGTGGGGCTATATTTTCTGTTGGACTCGAAAAGGAGAAGAAGATGCCATAGTCAAGCAGGACGCAGCAGGACAAGATCAGTGCAGTGATTGTGTGTCTCCAGTAGTTGACAAGGCAAAACAAAAAAAGCCACAGCCAACAAAGGTGAACAAAGATTTCTGGTTGAGTAGTTAATTATTCTTTTAAGGGTCTGATCTAACAACATTCCCAATCGTATAATACGGTGGTCGGTTTCATCCCTGGAACTTGAACATATCAATTAACCAATTAGTTGTGAGTTAATCTGGAGGCTTTCTGTTTGGATTTCAAGAGCTGAAGAGACGATCACAGAGAGCGGGGCCCTCAACTATTTTAGTCCACCGAATTCAAATTTTACGATGTGTCTTTTAATCCATGCATATCAGAGCATTTATACTGGCAATGTGGCGTAGTGTCTTATGTACACCTACATACATACATGCACTTTTTGGTGAGGCAGGTCGGATTGTGGCAACTTAAAGGCTGGTGTGGACCTGCCAGCAACTTAAATAAAACTTAACAGGATAAGAATCCCAACTGACAGGAGGCAGGCAAGTTGGCTATGTACAAGCGCAGCGGAGGAGTTGAACCAGTGACTACCTCGAACTAATCCAGCTAGTGGTCAGAGCGGGACTTGAACTCGATCGGGATCTCCAGAGTTCAAATCTGACGCCCTAACCACTAGGCCGCGCTGCCCCTAGTAATTGATATCACGTATGTAAGTCATCTGTGGATATGTCACGTAGCTATGTTGGGCATAAATAGCAAGTGTTAGAACTGTTAGAAGGTTGCTTGATTGTTTGGTGAATGAAAGTAGACAGAACATTACATGTGGACGTCAGTGCTATTCATATTGAAAAGGAAAAGGATGACAGCTTCATCTCCTCCCTCAACAACTTTGAAGCACCTCCTTCGATGTTAAATAAAGAAAAAAAGCTCCTCTTCGCACCTAAGGAAACTTCCCTGTTAGTATTTTATTCATTTATTTATTTTAACTAATGCCTCTCCATCGTCTTTCCTTATTAGAAGCCTGCCCCATACCAGGAACTTGTGTACGCGGACCTTAGCCACTCACCGAAAAAGAGCAAACACCGAAGAATCCACCAAGAA
>BLFN01000783.1:94215-96715 GCA_014634225.1 Acropora yongei | reverse complement strand
TGCTGTAGAGAAAGACACCCTAAAACAACATCTTGTTTACATTCACATATATTACAAAGAAGACAAAGCTGCATTTCATTTAGATCATGTCATGCAAGGCCTGGGTGAATAAGGACCCTTGGTGATCTTAGTTCTAAAACCATCTGTGGCCTTCTTGTTTTAAAGATGTTATGTTTTTGTCTTTTAAGGGAACTTTTGTGTCCTTTTTTGTCTCTGGGATCATCCGTGCCCGCACGTTTAGGGACCATCTGTGCCCGTATGTTTAGCGACCATCTGTGCCCGTATGTTTAGGCACCATCTGTGTCCGTTTGCTTAGGGACCATCTGCCCGTATAGTTACGTTCCTTGTGTGTCAGATTGGTTTTAGGTCTATGCAGGGGCCTTTTTGCGTACCTCTTGTAAAAGGAAAGCGATAGCGGTTTGTACGAGGAAAAGTAAAAAAAAAAGTGGATTTGACGGGCTTTCTTTTTATTTGTTTGCCTTCTTTTTGCTTTTTTTTTTGTTTTTTTGGTTTGTTTTCCTTTTTCGTTGTTTGGCTTTCCTTATGTTTGCTTTATTTTTAGATATTTTTCAGCCTCCTATGTGCTGATGTGGAAAGACTTCCAGGACTCGATTTCGCCACATCTCCTTGGTGTAGTAGATGAGGTGAAACAGATCTTTTTCGTTGCAAGAGCTGATGGCACAGTGAGGGCCTATCTTGGAGGCTTTAACAGCTGGAAACGCTGGGCAAAGTCGAACGGCCTTCCCTATTTGCCGACAAATTCGTTCCACGTTGCAATGTATCTACAAGTCATTTTGCAAAGTGCTTCTTCTGCTTCCCTTTGGACCACGCAGTCTACAATATAGAGTGGGTCCATGGGTTGGCTGGTCATTGTATGGTCCAGTCCATGATGAGTGTGTCTAAGCGTGTTTTGGCAAAGCCCAAATGCAGGAAATAACCTATAACTACCAAGATGCTCGAGCAGTTGGCAGAGAGTATTAAAGCTAAATAAGTCTTGCATTGCTAGTTCTAGAACTCTCGCTCTGTGTCTTATTGGCTTTGCTGGATTTCTTCGTTTCAGTGAACTCTGCAGTATCCGTGCTTGTGATGTTCGTCTTTACTCTTCTCACTGTGCTCTATTTCTAGAATCCTCTAAGACCGACCAATTGAAGGAAGGAGCTTGCATTAACATCGAAAGATCAGGCAAAGTTACGTGTCCCGTTGCCGCCTTCGAGAGATACCTAGGCACAGCTGGAATCAAGATTGATGAAGACTTCCCCTTGTTCCGTGTGTTGGCACACCCAAAAAGTTCCGCGAAGGTCCGGCAGCATGGCATTTGTTACACCAGAGCAAGAGAAATAGTGAAAGAAGCTTTTAAGGTTATTACGGATGTTGATAAGATCAGTCTTAATAGTTTGCGAAGTGGTGGTGCATCTGCAGTTTATTCAAACGTCATGGCCGATGGGCTAGCAAGAATGTAAAGGACTGTTATGTTAGGGATAATTTGGACTCTTTGTTGTCTGTTTCTCGTTTATTGGGAATTTGGAAACCGAGCCCAGCAGGTTCTAAGGGTTGTAGTCATAGGGCGGGGATATTTTGCCTTTCTATACGTTGCGAGGGCGTTGGGGTTTTTTCATCCTATGGATACTCCGTCACTCCCTTTATTTTAGTCTCATCTTTTGTTTAATTGTAAATCTCATCTCGTATATTAAAATACTCTACTAGCCGTCTCCAGTCTAACACGTCGCATCCAAATGAGTTGTTGTGTCATGTTTCAGTTATGCGCACGCGCGGTATAGTATGAAGATATTTAAGAGAGAGTTAATGTTCAAACATCACGCAACTGAGGCATCATATGTGCTTCGACCGCAAAGAAGGCGATCGAGCTAAGATTACTGGGATTGTTCAGTTACTTTACCTGTCACTTGGCCATGTAAGCCAAACCAGGTCATGAATGACGTCATTAGTCACGTTAGAAGTATATTTAGTGTAAATAAATTTGTGGTGCTGGTAAAATTTGCCGGAATAAGTTTTTTAAATGTAAGCGGCGAATAAACTTTATTTTCCACCGTGGTCTTGTTAAACGGTTTAATTTGTATGTGTACAGAACCCGTAGAATAGGCCGGGGATGGGATCCGCTAAACATTACCACATACAGCGAAATTCTAGGTTCTAAAGGTACTGCGTCGTTGGGAGGATGAAGCATAAAAGTTTTAGTTTTATTAGAGGAGTTGATAAAGGTAAAATAACAATCGTGAGAGAGTTGGAAAGTTTCGAGCGTTAGCCCTTTCGTTAGACCATAGTGAGCCATAGTGCAGCCCAAAACGTCAGCTCTCCAACTCTTTCACGGTTGTAACTTTTTTCATAAAACTAAGTTTTCTTATCTACATATTTAATAAAATTAACGATAATTAAAATCAGAGAGGAAAACAAAAGAAGAGAGTGTAGTAGCGATGTTGCCATGTGAAAATCTCCTATACACTAAAATCTTGGCGCTGTTTTTTTTTTTTTTTTTTTTTTT
>BLFN01000783.1:84726-89726 GCA_014634225.1 Acropora yongei | reverse complement strand
TGAGCTCGAAAATTTCTTTTCATGTGTCATCCTCGCCACATTCCCTTCAAAATAAAGACACGTCTGACTTACAAGACAATCATAACAGAATATTTGCAATGGCTCAATTTAAAGACTCAAAAATTCATATTTCAACAACATTTGAAAATCTGTCTGTGACACCAGTGCAGTGTTTTACCAGTTGAACAATCAGGTCAACTGGAAGCTGATCATGGTATGGGTGCATTTTAACCTATATATGATCGAAATCAGTGCATAATATATGCAATTCTAATACTTAAACCACAGATTAAAACATAAATGCGACACGATATCATCGCAGTTATGAGGCTCAGCGCTGTGTGGTAAAGATCGGGCTTTTCCCATATAACCTAGGGTTAGCTATGTAAGGGAGTACGGATTCCGGAGCCCATGAATTTGTCGCCTTTGGAATCCGGAACCTTGGGCCTTGGAATCAGGAATCCAGCTCCAGGAATCCTGAATCCTGCTAACGATTGGAATCCCGGAATCCAGGTCACTGAAGATCCACTCCAGATGGTATTATGCAACAAAACTTGAGGCGATCAACTCGCACGAAGGAAAAATCATCCAAGGAAAGAATCACCAAGGATCGGAAGAGACCTGAACGTCACGACATGATAACGGCATATCGATACAATAGTTAACGAGAAGCTTCCTATAAAAGGTAAAGGTCACGCGGTCCCTTGATAATTTATGAGGGGCATCGATCGCCTCCACTCCAGTGACGCTTTGACACTTAGCTTTAAGAAGTTTGCCGTTTGACCGATTATTTTTTTTATCTAACATTCGAGGCGCAATGGGAAAACACCAAAGAAGAAAAAAAGACCCAGAGAAAAAGGTATTTATGGTTCTGTGTTGTGACTGATAAATTTAAACGTGTCAAAGGCAAAACTGCACGAGGCCTTATTTACCAGCCTTTTTTACATGAATTTCACTTCAGGAGTCTGAGAAGGAGAGTGAAGAAAAATTCAAGGTCTGTGTTCTTTTATTTTTGTCGATTGTGAAACCTTTCCTTGTTCGCGTCGATCTGTGGACTGTATGTTGCTTATAGGTCGACTTTAAGTCTATGGACTGACAAGCAAGCGATTTTTTTTTCTCAATAATCTTCATTGAGTGGAACATGAAATTTAAGTTGTCCGTGGCGAAGATATCGTGTAGATCTGTATGCAGGGGTGATGCACAAGCTTAGTTGTAAAACGCTTCAAAGGAGCCACCGCGTGAAAAACGCGACTAGTCTCTTGATCTCCTTTTAGTGATCCGTTATTCGCGTTATGTAATGGTATTGAGATGTCCAATGTTATTATGAAACTTAGAGCTGTAGTTTAACGGACACAATAAAGATGGCGCCCGCATTCTGTTAGTGTTCATCATCTTCTGTGACATCGGTTGTTTAGAAGACATTGCGTGACGCATGTTTGTCACGCGGACATTTTGAACTGAAATACATGTCGTGAGCACAAGGGTGCGTGCGATTTTTTCGTGAGGTATTTCTAGTGTGATTTCTTGGCGGTTTTGGTTGTGTCAATTAAATTGCATTTTATTGTTGTTTGAATTAAAACGACGCTTTTTGTTTCGTGTTACTGTTCTCCGTGAGTGGCGAGTTTATCGTAATGAACGTTTCCCTTGGAAATATTGGTCTATTTACACTGTTTCATTTCCGTTTCTGACAGGACTCATGCAAACTTTAATTCTAAAGAAGTTGATATGGAACTAGCACAGTCTATGCTTTCACTGTTTGACCCCACCCTTGATGGGATGGTTCTTGACACCGAGAAACCACACGACATCTTACTGATACCAATATACAGTCTCCACAGTCTTACCAGGTAAGAAGAATAAACTATGTTTTGTGTTTGGTTAAACATTTAAACCTTTGATAAGACCAAGACTGGAAAATTGTGCTTTTCATTGATTTTATCCTTTGAAATCGTGCATGAATTCTGAAGCATGGCCATTCAAGTTAAAACTACTGAGCAGTACTTTCTAGTGGTGCTGTTTATTATGGTGCACAAAGTTGTTCTTACTTTTGACCCTGTGTATGCAGTCCTTAAGTGTAACCATTGAAATGACAGCTACTGCCCAACACTTTCCCGTTGTTCTGTTTATTGCGCTGTCAAAGGTTGTTCTAACGTTGGAGTGTGTAGATGAAACATTATAACAATTCGAGTGAAATCTATGGAGCAATACTTTTCAACGGTACATTTAACCTTACCCTAGGGGTACTAACCATGTGTGTTGTGTGGGTTGTGGGATTAAAATTAGGAAGCTCAATGTACACGTCGACGACAGTGAGAACGTCAGCTGAAAATGTAACTTCGCGTTTGTCCAATTGTTCTTTCATAATTCCTAGTCCTTTGGCTGGCAAGACATTCCCTAATTTGTTAATTTACATGGAATTAACCCTTGGAACTAAATGAGCGATACTTGAACAATCTGCTACAGCGATATGATGAAGGATTGATTACTGATTTCTACTGGTGAAACTACAGGAGTTGTTTGAATGAACAATAGACCATTTGCGTGAAGGCGTTATTTTACTACCAAGACCAGAATGCTGTTAGTGGCCTCTGTTGACAGACTAATATTTTCAATTGTCCCTTTATTTCCAAGAGAGAAGACAAATTTGAATAAGAACGGTTTTTGACAAAGCATTCTGGTCTTGGAACTAAAATATCGTCATCATGCAAATGCACTTTTCTCTATTCTAAACTCATTGTATAGTTAGATCATAAGTTATGTAGAAGGAACGGATAGCTCAAGTCGGTGAAGCATTTCAAAGTCAACCAATATTCTACAAGAATAAATAACTAGGCAAATACAGTCATAGACTGCCATTGCTTTACATTTTGATAGTGTAATGCGCCTCAATGTTTAAACTTCGTGTGATGGATATGCAGTCCTCGTAGTATCTTCATTGGCTCACTTTTTTTTTTTTTTTTTTGACGTAGTCTGCCAAACGACGATGTGATTTTCATATCTGAGGATCTGGCGACACCGCCAGCCCGCAGCATTAAATCTTCCATTCTTTGCCTTTACATGAAGACCTTTCATGCCAAACAAGCAAAAGTGCACTTCACCTATTTTTTACAACGTGACAAACATGGAATAATTGCATGCAAAGTTCTATTTGAAACTGACGTTATTGTTGCAGGAGCCGTCGTAGCTTCCTAAACTTATAAACGAGATTCCCCACTGGCAGCCACTGTTATTTAGTGTGAGATCGCTTTCCTGTCCTTTCAATGCACTGTGACCAGGCAAAAACAACTGATTTCACTTCTCACACAACCCAACTTCTATAATATCACAATCTTTGTGACTGTTACTATTTTCTATTGTAGTTTTTTTTGTTCCCGTCAATCTTGGTGCATGGCCGTGTTTCACGACAGATTTAAAGATTTCAGGATGAAATTAGAGAGCTCCTGGTAGCAAAACCTGTAAGTAGCTTGAATTCAAACTTGGCAGTTGTCATTTAGCTTTTCTTAATAGCATGCCAAGCCTTCAGTGCTAAGTTAAGAAGAAAAAAAAAAGAAAAAGAAAAAAAAGATAGATACTAGGAAGACTCGGGATCTCCGATGTAAAGCGTCCCCGAGGAAATTATGTACAGTAATCGAATGACATGATTCGTTTTCGTCCACTTCAATACGTGGTCATCCCTTGATTCTGTGTTCAAGAGTTTCATGACGAGAGAAGACACTTGCCTAAGACATCTAGACTCAGTCGGCGGTGACATTTATTTTCTTTGCTTGTCTACTTGATTAGTCGTTTTAAATGGAGAGAGGTGTAAGGATTAGTTAAGATAACGGTCTTCTCTAGATACTAGGTAAGACTACAGAAAAAAAACTGATCGGACAGAGAAAATCGGTATTAAACGTGAATTTCAATGCATCTATAGTGAACCACGCATCTTGAAAATGCAGCATGTATTGACTCTTGAAACCGTTGTCTCTCAGGTGACGTTTCCGTTTTCTTGCTAAATCAATCTACTAACAGAACTAGACGTATAACAGGGTATACTCGGACTCCCTTACAAAGTTACAGTTCCCTTTAACGAAATTCATCCTTTTTGCCTTCTCCCATGCTTAAAATCTAACCTCCTGGTGCTGCTTTGCTGGAGCTCTATTTACTGGGATACAACAACGTAACAAAACGAAATTTGGACAAAAATAGTTTTGCCTAGTGAATGTGCGCTCCAACAAAAAACTCGACAAGAAACTAACTATACCACAACTTGAGCAACTTGGGCAGGTGGGAATCAAAACAGCTTGTTCCGAATGAAATAGCGTTTTCCCCACAATGAATCAAGGCGAATGGCAAGCACCCGGCGTGTCTCGTCATGTGAGCTCACCATAAGCTAGGAGGGGAGCTGTGCTTAGTTACAATTGTCTTATCTCCAAGACCTAGTACCTCTCGGCTCTTGTAACAAAAGCATAGAGAGAAAGAGAAAAAAAAATGTATTTGCTGGCAAATATTTTAGTTTTAGCTTTTCTGACCTTTTTCATCATAAAACAATGCGATTTTCTCAAGAGACGGGATGGTGATTTTTCTTTCATTTGTTCAGTCTTTGGATGTGCCATCCTTGAAGGATAAAGTTCGCAAAATGATCGGCGAAGACCTCGTGGTGAGCAATTTCACTTCAAAGTTTAGCAACCTCTCTGATATGAATTTATTTGGTCCAACTGGCCATTTTGTATTTTTGAGTGGGGTATTACTGAAAAATAATTCCTGGATTCGATTTGTATGCATTTATTTTTTGATTTTTTTTATACAGTATTCTGTAAGGAAGAGAAAACTGTCTACTGATTCTCAGGATTGAGAGCGTTAGCAGAAATTTGCAACCAAGCACAGGAAAATTTTTCCGTTTTTTTTTATTTTCGCTGGAACTTATTTGTGCTGGCGGTAGTAATCTTAAGGGCGACCATAGGTTGAGGCGAATGCGTGACCGCAAAAGATAAATCAAACAAAAGGGGAATTGGAACCGG
>BLFN01000783.1:77226-82226 GCA_014634225.1 Acropora yongei | reverse complement strand
TTTACATTTTATTTTACAGGTCTCATCCACGGCGCTTTTTTAAATTGTTCTAATTACACATTTAACGAGAACTCAACCGAGGGTCGAAGTTGGGAAACGACCAGATTGTTGTGTCAGGACTCGTCTGAAGGCGAACTTGTGTCTATTGAAGAGGAAGAGGAGCGGAACTTCGTAAAAAGATATTATTAAAAAAACTCTCAGCAATAAAATAGTTGATTGGCTTAAAGAAAGACAATGGAAAATGGCAATGATTGACCAATCGAACAACAGTCCATGAATCCAAAAGAAAATCCCCGTGGGCCTTAGGTGAAGCCAGTGGCACATCTATACCATTTATGGTAATTACAGGCACGACTTAGGAGGGTTTGATAACATGTCATGCCGTCGTCACACAAAGAACACTGGGCATATCTGTGAAAAAGCTGTGTCACGTACCAAACATGAAATAGGTAGGAGTTTGTGTGAAGAGGAATCTCTTAAGACACTTGAAAAACACGCATTCTCTATGTTTTCTCTAAGTTAATCAATTACCAAATATATGGTGTCAAAATAGATGTGGAATAGCACCCTTTTCTCTCCTACCACACTAACCAAAATTGCCTCATGCACACGAGATGCGACAAAGTCATGACTATTAGAATCATGGAAGGGAAAAGGGGGGTAGGTAAATCTTTCCTAGACAAGATGGCTTCCAGAATCGTCAAAAGTTTAATGCCGGTATCTAATGCTAATTCAACAACCTCTTGCTTGAGCTGTAATTGACAGGCTTGTTTTGTCCATGTTTTGTTTATTTGTTGTAGTTGCTGTTTTTGTTGACCCGGGAGGCAATGTATGTTAATGTGAAGACAGCATAGAAAGTGAAACTACAGTAACGATCATTACTTTTTTTTTTCCCTAATGACATTATGTTCAAGTGTTGGGCTAAGTAAATCTCTCATCTCCAAGTGGTCGTGTAATGCTTGTCATATTATATTAGCACCTATGAAATCCCAGACCATATCGAATCTAATTTAACGTGGGCAGCTGATCTTAATTCAATATTCTTCTCCTTGAGTTGTAATTGATGGGCTTGTTTTGTTCATGTTTTGTTTATTTGTTATGGTTGTTGTATTTGTTGGAGTTAGATTAACTTAATGTGAAGACAGCAAAGAAAGCGTAACGGGAGTGATAACCATTAATTGTCTTTTCCTTAGGGAGCGCATTAGGTTCAAGTGTTGCACTAATTATTCACAAAGTCAACGTGTTATGTGCAAGGGGTCATCTAATGTTAGTCATATTATATTAGCACCTATGAAATCCCAGACCATATCTTTGCAATTCATTCAATCGTTTTGCATCTATTTTCTTGTTTCTTTATCTGGACATACCCTTCCTGTTTTAAAGTTGAATTTCTCAGTAGTGGTAAAAAACAGTTACAGTGTGTGGTCAAAACATGTTTTTGTGTACCCAGGGACGAGCTTCAAGAAAAAACCAAGAGAAGTTGCTCCAGTCCACTCTACAACAGTGACGTCATCGCAAGTCCGCCAGCCTGGTGGTCATTACACAACTGAAACTGAATCGATTACCTCAAAAATGACAAACATATAAAGTGATCAAGGCTTGACGCAACAGCACACGAAGAATTAAATAATATAATTGAATAAATCTGATAAATGAAACTCTAATTTTCTTAAAATCCATCTCGGCTATTTCTACCAGACTCCCATCGTTTGAGTTGCAGCGGCAAATATTCGCCAGTTCTTTTGTAGTTATCGTAATTGCTTTGAGAGCCGTATTAATCGTCATCTACAGTTCTTTAGGGAGGAGAAGATTGAGAAGTAAAAAGGATCAGAAACCGTTCATAAGCACATCTGTCCACGACACCAGTGCTAACTGTCGTCGTGTTTTCGCTTCTTGAACTCGAGGTTCCCTTTCATGTATCATCCTTTCCACATTCCCTTCACAAATGAGCCGCGTCTGACTTACAAGACAATCGTTACAGAGTACTCGCAATGGCTTAAGTTGAAGACTCAAAGATTCATATCTCAACAGTACTCGAAATATGACCTCTGCGACACCTGTGCAGTGTTCTACCAGTTAAGCAGTCAGGTCAACTGGAAGGTAATCATGGTGTATATACATCTTAACCCGTGCGTGATGAAAATCAGTACATAATGCATGCAATTCTGATACTTAAAGCACCAAGTAAAACACAAAGGCGAAACGATATTGATCATCGCAGTTGTGAGCACTGTGTTGTCAAAATGGGGGTTTCCCCACATAACCTAGAGGATGGTGTTGTGTATACAGGGCCTCGTGCGACAAAAGAAACCACAGAACGCCACGCTAGTCCGCTCTACAACAAGAACTGCATAGAAGAATCAGCTTTTCCTTTCCACAGCTGAAATTGACTTTATTGCTCCAGGTATGACAGCCATATAAAGCAATAAGAGCATGAAAGAACCCCATTTGCGGTGTTGTTAAAAAATTTATGCATGTATAAATCAAATTCCGTAAATTAACACCAATTGCAATTATTTGCAGAAATTTTTGAACAGTTTGTTTCGACCGTGACCACATCCTTATGCCAGTGTCCGTTTCATTGGGTGGGGCAACATGTATTTTTGTATTAAACTTTGCGCGTTGTGTAAATAGGAGGAGTAACCCCACAATTTTTTGACTTGCTTGAAACTTTCTTCTGCTTGTATCTCAGGTGTAAAAATGTTCTTTTTAATTGGATGCCAGCTGCGAATACAGTCTCATCTCATGGGTCCGGACACGTCCAAAGAGCTGTATTTAAAGGCTCATTCTCGTGATTTTTTCCCTCAAAAGCAAGTCATATCAGACATAAAGATAATTTTAAGTGTAAGGAAATGAAAGGCAAACTCATCATGTTTTTCCTTAGCAACGATACATTTTGAAAAAGCCTCAACAACTTGGAAGCACCTCTTTCGATCTAAAAGAAAATAAAAGGCTCTTCTTCGCACTTAAGGAAAGTTCCCTGGCAGTATATTATTAATTTATTTAATTACTTACTTTAGCTAAGTTCTCTTTATCGTCTTTCCTAAGTACAAGCCTGCCCCATACCAGGAACTTCTGTACGCGGACCTAAGCCACTCGCCGAAAGGGGCAAAAACGGAAGAATCCACCAAGAAAGCACTGCAACTATATACGCTGATATCGACCACATCAAGAGCAGCGCTATGAACGACTTAAGATCCCAGCAAGAAAATGAGGTTAAGCCGACTGAATGACATGGTGTCATCTCCAGGTCAATGAGCACTCTGCTTTAACTGGAAATGATTGATACAAGCCCAGCTGCCTATATTACTGGAGAACACAATAGTCATGGTAGCCTGAAGCAAGCTGCTTGCCAAAGCATTAATGAAACACAAGGAGAGTTTTCGTTTGGAAATTATATTAGATGTCTTTACAGCAGGTTAATATAATGTGTAATTTTTCAAAGAGATCAGATTTTTCTATTGGCTACTGAAAATGAATCGCACCCTTGGACTACAAAATATACAGCTCTTCTAGCCGGCATCTCAAAACTCGAACGAAAAGTCTTATGGTTTTAAATGTGAAGCAAGTATATTATTAAGTGATATGTTAAGCAGTTGAAAGAAGAAGAAGAAGAAAAAAAGAACGAAATGCCTGGCACTCAAACCCTTGGTAGATTTTTTTTTCCTCATATGATATAAAAGGATTTCATCGTTTCATTAATGTAATGCTTATATACCATGGAAACATTGCACCAGAGGGAACCTGTTTTCATGCTTGACTTGTTCCTATTAAAAATATTGTACCTTGATTATCGGTACGAGGAATGCTTGAGATTCATATACGTGAGGAAATATGAGGATTTTTTTCTTCATTTTTTCATCGCACTTAAGCAATTGCAAAGTAGCCTGAGAGAAAAGAGTTACACATTGGTGTGATTGCTCAGTTTTTGGCTGAACAGCACATGCGTTAGCTCATGAGTTATTTCCGTTCAAACCAGACTTCCTTGCCACTGCTTCTTCTCTCGGGCATTTCGTTAAAATTCTAGCCTTTGACTGAAGTATTGGTTTGAGAGAGGAAAATGGAGGGGCTGTGTGTATGGTGGAAGAGCTCGCGTTTTGGTAGGATACCATGGATTTGGCGTTTGGGAAGTGCCTTTTTTTCTGTTTTTGTTTACTGAAAATTCATTTTTGTTTCCAAACAATTGAAATAAGAAGTGAAACAATATCTGAAACAGTCTTTGGTGTTCCCTCACTCACTCTCTTTCTTTTTTTTTTTTTTCATTTTTAGACAGTTATCGAACTGAAAATTGGCCACTGATGCTCAGGGTTGAAAGCGTTAGGGAAATTCTTTTGCTTCTTTTTTTTTTTTTCGCATCGCTGGAACGTATTTGTGCTGCTCGCGGCAATCTCAAGGGCAGCCATAAAGAAAGCGTGAGTCGAATGCGTGACCACAAAAGACAAAACCAAAAGGAGGAAGGAATTGGAATCTTGTGTATACGCATTAAGAAATGTTTTCTTGACCACCAAGTTACACTGTCGTCTCTCGACAGATGAAGATAATCAGTTAATTAGAAGGTAAAATACAGTGCCACATATCCCTACAACCATCCACTTTTAGCCCTATTCATAGATTTGTGCCTACATAAGGCCAGAAAAAAACTCTGACCAGGATGGGATTTCAAGAAGGCAGTCGAGCAAAGATTACTGGAATTCCTTGATTACAATTCTTATCACTTGCCCCTATATGCCAAACCAGGCAAGAATGACGCCATTCGTCACGTTGGAAGTATATTTTGTGTAAATACATTTGTAACTTTGCCGGAAGAAATATTATACATGTAATTAAGTGGAAGACAAAAGAGGTAAAGTAAATTTTAGTTGTGAAACAGTTTAAGTTATGCGTGTATAGAACCCGCAGAAAAGGTCAATAGGGGACTCTGTTCACGGATTTGCATTGTGGTAGATATCCTTATACCGGAAGGCGGGATCTACTGAACATAACTACAGAAGCGAAATTCT
>BLFN01000783.1:63414-65914 GCA_014634225.1 Acropora yongei | reverse complement strand
GCGGAACTTCGTAAAACAAAAATATATTAAAAAACTCCCAGTAATAAAATATTTCATTGGCTTAAAGAAAGACGATGGAAAACGGAAATGGTTGAGCGATCAAACAACAGTCGATCCATCCCCAGAAAAATCCCCGTGGACCTCAGATCAACCCAGTGGGACATCATCGATGCAAAGTTTAATTGCGCAACCATTTATGGTAAATATAGGAGCTGTTTAGGATGGTTTGATGACATGTTGTGCCGTCGTCTATTAGAGTACGCTGCGCATATCAGTAAAGGAGCTGTGTCATATACCAAATATGAAACAGGTAGGAGTTTGTCTATAGAGGAATCTGATTTAAAAGCTCAAGAACACGCAATATCTGTGTTTTCTCTTAGTTAGTCAATTTTCAAATATATGCTATTAACAGTGTGGAGTACCATGAAAGAGGACCAAAAAATACCCAATTCTTCCTCTCCTACCACACAAAACAAAATTACTATTGAAATCGCTTAAGGTGAAAGGGGGTTGGTAAACCTGTCCTAGACAGGGTGGATTCAAGAATCGCAAATAAATTAACGTGGGTGACTAATCCAAATTCAATTTTTGGCTTGTTGCTGTCGTGTCGTCGTTACACAAAGAACGCTGGGCATATTATGTGCGAAAAAGCTATGTCATGTACCAAACATGAATGAGGTAGGTGCTTGTGTGTAGAGGAATGTCCTAAAAGACCAAAAACACGCATTTTCTTTTTTTTTTTCTCTTAGTTATTCAATTATCAAATATACGGTGTTAAAATGGATATTGAATACCACCCCCTATCACACATACCAAAATTACCGCAGACGAGTTGCTACAAAGTCATGACTATTAAAATCATGGAAGGGAAAAGGGGTTAGGTAAATCTGTTCCAGACAAGGTGGCTTTCAGAATCGTCAAAAGTTTAATGCAGATATCTACTGCTAATTCAACATTAATTCTCCTTAAGTTGTGATTGACGGGCTTGTTTTGTCTATGTCTTGTTTATTGGTTGTTTTTGTCAGAGGCATTATAACTTAATGTCAAGACAGCAAAGAAAGAGAAACAGAGAAACTGGAGTGATGTCCATTGCTTCTTTTCTTTTGTACATCAGTACTGAATATTTGCAATGGCTCAAGTTAAAGATTCAAAACTTCATATCTCATCGGTACTTGAAATTTGAGCTCTGCGACATCGGTACAGTGTTCCACCAGTTGACCAAGCAGGTCAAGTGGAAGCTGATGAGATCATGGTATGGGTGCATCTTAACCCGTGCATGACTTCGATTCACGGACGATATGATATCCTGTGAACAGAATTTTGCTCCATAGTAACTATCGTTTATTTTTCCTGTGTTAAGGTTTAAAGATTCAGCAATATCATCGGCAAAGGAACAATATCAAATTAGAAGGCCTCAATAGTATGTCTCCAGCCGAGCAGGAAATGGATGACTGCGAATCTCTGCCTGAGGTTAGCCAACATGACGCGTGCGTCACAATGGAAGAATGAGACATGAATAACAGTCTAGTGCAAACAGTTACTCTGATCCATTGCGCATTTCCGCAACAATTAAACCTTCAAAGGTTGCTGTAAAGAAAGACACCACAGAACAACATCAGGTTTATATTCACATCCATTCCAAACAAGACGAAGCTGCATTCCATTTAGCTCATGTCATGTAAGACCTGGGTGAAGAGCCATCGCAGGTCATGGTCAATGAAGAGAATTCTAAGCCCAGTGTGGCTATATCTTCTGCTGGACTCGAAAAAGAGTTAACCAGAGACGAAGATGCCGTAGTCAAGCAGAATGCGTCAGGACAAGATCAAAGCATTGATTGCTTGTATGCGGTTGTTGACAAGACAAAGAAAAAACGACCCCCACCAAAGGTGAATAAAAGTTGGCTAGTTGAGTAGTTCAATTCTTTGCTAGATCTGATCTAACAAAATTCCTAATTGTATAATAAAGTGGTCGGTTTCACCGCTGGAACTTAAACGTCACGTTTGATACAGTATCAATTAACCAATTAACTATTAGTAATTCTGCAAGCTTTGTGTTTGGATTTCAAGAGCTGCACAGACGTCCACGGAGAGTGGGCTTTCAACCCTTCCAGATGTCAGCCCACCGCATTCAAATTTTACGATGTGGATGCTTTTTTCCTTCATGCATAGCGGCATAGTGTCTTATAGCAAGTATGTAAGTCATCTATGGTAATGTCACGTAGCTACCGCTGCTTTTAAATAGCAGGTGTTCCAACTTTTAGAAGGTTGCTTGTTTGTTTGGCGAATAAAAGTGGAACAACGTTACATATGGATGTCAGTCTCTTTCAATATTGAAAAGGAAAGGGTGACGGCCTCCTCTCATCCCACAACAACTTTCCAGCACCTCTTCGCTGTTAAAGAAAAAAAGAGTCTGGTTCGCACCTAAGGCAACTTCCCAGTATTTTATTTTATTTATTTATTTTAGCTGAGAGCTGTTTATCGTCTTCCTCTTTTAAAAGCCT
>BLFN01000783.1:15000-16892 GCA_014634225.1 Acropora yongei | reverse complement strand
AAACTTGGAATAGCTTTTGAAAACTTTCCTGTGCTGAATACCTTTCACTTTGACAGGCAACCAGGCCACTTCAAACTGTACAATCTCCACCGCGTATACATCGTCATTCAATAAAACTTTGAATGATGTTTGTTTTAACGTACATGTGAAAACTCTGCAAGATTGCTCTGCAAGTTGAATGCAGTGAACGAATCCAAATTGAACGATAAAGCATACTAATGAACAATTTCATTTTGTGAAGAATACTCTTACAAAGGATATTTTCGTGCCAAACCTGACATAAGTACGTTTCATCTCGCACGTGTTTCATCGCGGGCGAAAAAAAAAATCCTTTCAGTGTAACAACCAATCGTCAATTCTAAGGGAAGCTTTATGAGTGCTGAAATTCCCATTTACTCCAGGCCTGGTCAAATCCTCTATAAGGTGACGAGCAATAAAAACGATGCTGCAGAAACAAGTTTACTCCATGATCAGAAAGATTGTCACACTAACTTTCATTATTTCAGGGTGTTCTGGTAAGTTAAAACTAAGAATGCACTGTGGACACACTCGGTCTTAACACAATATGGTGGTCGTGCCATGTAAAATAATCTTGATTCCAGAACTCACAAGACTCATGATTCAAGTTGTTAAATCTGGAATCCATGTCTTTAGAATCCGAACTTGAGCTCTCAGATTCTGAAATACCGTAAAAATCTGGAATCCGAGGACCAGGGGAGCCAGAATCTACGCGGGAGTACAAAATCAACGACGTTGAGTGAGGAATCCAAGACAGCTTTTGTATCACATTGCGTGACTCTATGCTGTGCAAAGCAATCCTGCAAGAGTTTTCACGATTCTTACAAATTGAGCTTTACATTTTATTTTACAGGTCTCATACACGACGCTTTTTTCAATTGTTCTAATTACACATTTCACGAGAACTCAACCGAGGGTCGAAGTTGGGAAACGAGCAGATCGTTGTGTCAGAACTCGTCTGAAGGCGACCTTGTGTCTATTGAAGAGGAAGAGGAGCGGAATTTCGTGAAAAATGTTATTGAGAAACTCGCACCAATAAAATATTTCATTGGCTTAAAGAAAGAAAATGGAAAATGGAAATGGTTGACCAATCGAACAAAAGTTCATGAATCCAAAGGAAAATCCCCATGGGCCCTTGGTGAGCCCAGTGGGACATCTATACGGGGGCGAAAGGTTAATTGCGCAACCATTTATGGTAATTATATGCACGATTTAGGACGGTTTGATGACATGTCATGCCGTCGTCGCACAAAGAACGCTGGGCATATCTGTGAAAGGGCTGTGTCATGTACCAAACATGAAAGAGGTAGGTGCCTGGATGTAGAGGAATGTCTTAAAGACCAAAAACATGCATTCTCAGTGTTTTCTCTTAGTTAATCAATTATGAAATATGTGGTGTTATAAACGGATGTGGAATACCACCCTTTCTCTCCCACCACACATACCAAAATTACCTCAGACGAGATGCTACATAGTTATGACTATTAAAATCATGGAAAGGGAAAAGGGTGAGGTAAATCTGTACTAGACAAGGTGGCTTCCAGAATCGTCAAAAGATTGATGCGGGTATCTAATTCTAATTCAACAGCCTCCTCCTTGAGTTGTAATTGACGGGCTTGTTTTGGCCATGTTTTGTTTATTTGTTGCTGTTGTTATTTTAAATTTGTAGGAGGCAAGTAAGTTAATGAGAGGGCAGCATAGAAAGTGAAACTAGAGTACCGACCATCACTTTTTTTTCGCAAATAACATTATTTTCAAGTGTTGGGCTAAGTAAATCTCTCGTCTCCAAGTGGTGGTGTAATGTTTGTCATACTATGGTAGCACCTATGACAGTGAAATCCCAGACCATATCTTAGCAATTCATTCAATCTTTT
>BLFN01000783.1:0-2500 GCA_014634225.1 Acropora yongei | reverse complement strand
AGAACTCACAAGACTTATGATTGTTCACTCTGGAATCCATCTCTTTAGAATCCGGAATTCAGCTCTCATATTCTGAAATACCGTTAAAATCTGGAATCCGAGGACTTACTGGAGCCAGAATCTTCTCGGTAATACAAAATCCACGCCGTTGAGCAAGGAATGCAAGACTGATTTGTATGAAATTGCATAACTTGATGCTGTCCCAAACAATCCTGCAAGATTTTTTACGAATCTTGCAAATTAAGTTTACCTTTTATGTTACAGGTCTCATCCATGCTTTTTCTAATTGTTCTTATTACACATTTCACGAGAACTCAACCGAGGGACGAACTTGGGAAATGAGCAGATTTTTGAGTCAGAACTCGTCTGAAGGCGACCTTGTGTCTATTGAAGAGGAAGAGGAGCGGAACTTCGTAAAAAATATTATCAAAAAACTCCCAGCAATCAAATATTTCATTGGCTTAAAGAAAGACAATGGAACATGGATATGGATGAGCAATCAAACAACAGTCGATTCATCCCGAGGAAAATCCCTGTGGGCCCCAGGTGAACCCAGTGGGACATATCAGCCGTACCGAAAGGCTAATTGTGCAACCATTTATGGTAAATACAAGAGCTATTTAGGACGCTTTGATGACATGTCGTGCCGTCGTCTACAAAAGGACACTGGGCATATCTGTGAAAGGGCTGTGTCATGTATCAAAGATGACAGAGGTAGGAGCTTGTTTGTAGAACAAGACCAAAAACACGCATTCTCAGTGTTTTTCTTAATTAATCAATTATCAAATTTATGGTATTAAAAGTATCACAAAGTATCACGAAAGAGGAAGACCAAATCCTAACCCTTTCCTCTCATACCACACAAACCAAAACTACCTCAGACTACAAATAATACTACAAAGTTACAATACTACAAAGTTACGACAATTGAAATCATGGAAGGGGAAAGGGGCTAGGTAAATCTGTCCTAGACAATGTGGCTTCCAGAATGGTCAAAAACGGGTAGTTAGTAACTTGGGTAGCTGATCCTAATTCAACAGCCTTCTCCTCGAGTTGTAATTGATGGGCTTGTTTGGTTCATGTTTTGTTTATTTGTTGTAGTTGTTGTCTTTGATGGAGGCAAGGTAAGTTAACCCTTTCCTGTCCAAGAGGTTCCCCATTGACGAGTAAAATCGTCTGGCGTTAGACAGAGTAAAATCTATAAGTGCCCTGAGCACTCATTTGGACGGGAAGGGGTTAATAGGGACATAGTTTTTGACGTTGTTAACCCTTTCCTGTCCAAGAGGTTCCCCATTGACGAGTAAAATCGTCTGGCGTTAGACAGAGTAAAATCTATAAGTGCCCTGAGCACTCATTTGGACGGGAAGGGGTTAATGTATAGACAGCAAAGAAAACGAAACAGTAGTGATGAGTATTTAATTTCTTTTCGTATAATTATTCATAAAGTAAACGTCTCATCTGCAAGTGGTCATGTAATGTTTGTCATATTTTATCAGCACTATGAAATCCCGTACCTTATCTTTGCAATTCATTCAATCTTTTGCATTTCAAGTTATTTTTTTATTTACGTGGACGTACCCTTCGTCTTTTTAATTGTAGTTTCTCAGTGCTAGTGTAGAAAACCTACAGTGCGTGCTTAAAACATGTTTTTGTGTACACAGGGACGAGCAAGACGAAAAAACCATCACAAGTTACTCCAGTCCACTCTGCAACAAGAATGTCATCGCAAAGACAACCTAGTGCCCACTACACAGCCGAAATTGAATCGACTGCTTCAAGTATGACAACTATATAAAGTGATAAGAAATTGAAACAAAAACACACGCAGAACCGCAGCAAAATTTCATACTTGGATAAATCCTACTTAAACTCAAATTTCCCTCAAACTCCATCTCAGCTATTCCCACCAGATCCCCCGTCGCCTTAAATTGCAGCGGCAAAGATTCTAGTTCTTTTGAGTGAAGGGCACCCAACGAGCATATTAAGCCAAAAGCCTTTGAGAGACATGTCTAGGCTCCTTGTAATGTTTAAAGAGACTAACTAAAGAGATTTATCACCTGGAAGAATCTGGTCTTAGAGGCGGAAAATCTTAGGACGTGATATCTTCATATCAAATACAAGGCCGTGTAACAAATGGCCCACTGAGAACTCGGTAAGATGCAAAAAAAAAAAAAAAATGATGACACAACTTCTCAGGGAGAGTTACCCTGAGGAAGGCCGATTTGTGGGACCGAAATATAGGTGTAGACTGAAGTTGTGCTATCTCTTCATTTGTGTTCTATTATTTACTTCTTGCTTGAAGAAACCATCTACACAACATTTGATGCTTTTGTCACGTGATAGACTACTTTTTCCTGGTTGCTAATCTTTTAGGCGATGTTTTAGTGAAGAAAGTAGTACCTGCTTATCAACGCAGAACCGAAATTCACCCAAACGTTTGACTGTCTCAATTACTTATCTCACGGAAGATTATCGTTGGGTGCCCCTGTACAGTAATCAT
>BLFN01000782.1:127691-131090 GCA_014634225.1 Acropora yongei | reverse complement strand
CAGACCGACCTAGCTCGGTTAATAAGATGTTTATTATATGGCTAAACAAGAACAATTTAATTCGTTTTCACCGCAAAACATTACCGGTCTAGATGGGAAAATATTGACCGCGGTCAATATCGATTTTAGCCAATCAAATTCGTGAATTTTGTAGTTCCCAGTCCTCGTGAGACAGAGCCATATAATAAATGGCCGTATCTCACAAGGACTGGGAAGTACCGAATATTGAAAGCGGTCTGGATCCAGACCGACCTTGTAACAATTGTCATCAAAAAAGTTACCAACAAAGAATATGTAATAATTGGCTTGTTCCTATTCATAATACTAAATGGAAGAATCAGTGGACCTTCACGAGGAAGCAGGTAAAGAAAACGAACAAAGGTTGGCTCATTTGAGTCTTGCCAAAGAAGCTACGAGCAAAGATGAAGTCGAAATTGAGAAACTTTTGCAGGAGCAGAAATCAAAACAACACTCAATACAAGACTAAGAGTGATTTGAACGCGTGGAAGAAATTTTAAGAGTCACTGAAAGAGTCGAGAGCAATTGAAAACATACCTGTCAATGAGCTCGACTTTCTTTTGTCCAAATTTTTCATTTCCGTTGGTAGACAAAATGGCACTGAGTACGAGCCACTACGGTCTTTTACAGCTTTCAGCGATGTTTTCAACGCTACTTTCTTGTTTGGCCGTATAATGAACATCTTATTAACCGCACTAGTAGGTCGGTCTGTTTGTGAGAATCTTGAGCTCGGTCGCTGGTTTAGACAAAGTTTAGCATTAGGCTTTCTTGGAAAAGCTGGGAGGTAAATATTGCTTAACAAATTTGTAAACATCAACATTCAACAATTTGTCAGAATTGGAAACAAACCATCATATTGTTAACTGAATGCGAGTGACACTTTCTCTTAATATCCATGCGATAACATTTCCAACCGTGCATAACATTATTGCTGCTCACAAATTGCAGTTACTATGACTGAAAATTAGGGACAAAATGAAACACATCAAATCGAAACCCAATTCCTATGCATTGCTTTCAATAGCAGATTGCCTGATTAGCATATGCATCCATATTGATGCTAAACATCTCTCAAGACTCTGGCACTCTTTAAAACGAGTGAGCTGGTTAAACTAATCAGTATAAAATGATTTTTCTAAATTTATTTGATATTTTATTATTTTATTTTATAATATTTACAAGACGAACACTTACACTACTTGCAATACTAATATTATACTTGCATACATACAAACAGTATAAAATGAACAGGCAAAAGGAAAATTAAACCTGAAACAATTATATCACTGAATCACAGAAACCATAGTAACAAATACATATCCATTAGTTTGCATAGACTACTAACAGCATAGACTACTAACATTAAGAAAAAGAGACTGCAATATGACCTCCTTTATTGTTGACATAAACATTGTTAAAAAAAATTCAATTAATTGAATTTCATTCCTTTAAAGTTTTCTAGTAATAATTATTGCTAATAGGTGTTGTTATTTTCTAACAAAATATTCATCACATCAATGGCATGAAATTTCTTTTCTTTGCCTCTCTCCTTAGAGCACACTTGCCAAATTCCAGGTTGTCGAACTGTTCTTATTGTGTTGGATGGCAACATGACAAATGTGCAGGCATTAGTGTATATGGTCAAAGATGCAGTAGAGCTACATTTTTCTTCAATGAAAGGAACAATAATAATTATTGTGGTTGGTAGGTATATATTTATTATACAGAGCTGTGTCACACAAAAATATTAATTTTAATCCTTGTAAAACATAATGACCAACTTTAGTAATTTCTTGCTTATGCCAATGTACGTAACAAAATGAAATTTCCATAAAGTAAATTGTTATATGCAATGAGAAACCACATATCAGGTCATGAATGAAAATATTTCCATTGCTCTTAAGCTCAGATGGCAGCAATCCTTTCAATCCACACAGTAGTTCGAGCTGTTTTGTACTTTCTTGTGATTGTTATGTTGTTCAGTTTACCACAGGATGCCTAAATATAAATATGCCTGCAAAGGCATGAAGATATTGTGCACAGCACAATAGTAGTGAGCCATGACATATCAGGATGACTTACAAGATGAAAAAAAGAGCACCAAGTATGAAGATAACACTGGTTCCTTGATACTAAAAATCACCTGCAATAATAAGACCACAAGACAAGGAGACATATATGAGGTAGTGTTTCATGCTAAAGTACAATATTAATTGCGTAGTCTACGACACCATTTGTTTAGAAAAGGAGCATGGCTGCTCAGACCAGTAATGGCTGGATGCATTAATTTTATTTTCCTATTATCCATCACTACGAATTTGTGGATGCCCTATATGAAGAACCCACAGGTCTACAAAATTATTTGGACAAATAATCATGAAAACTGAACCTGTGAGTGTTTTTTGATGTGGAAATTATTCCATTTTTTGCACATGCCCAAGAGCAAAAATACAATGAAAATTTACATCAATGTTACTTAATAAGAATTTAAATGTTCATACCAGTAACAATAACTTCAGTTTGGTCTCAAGTATTCTTTCATACCCAAATCCTTGAAAAATTCCTCTACCAGTTTCAAATTGCAACTATAAGAATGTCCCAATTCCTTTGTCTTCTCCTATTAAAGTTCAGGATTTGCCTTTTAAATGGAAGTACTCACCAAAATGTCCTATTATCATTGTGTTTCCCTTAATATTACAGTTCAGGATTTGCAACCAAAACAGAGCAATTAAGATATTATGATCCAAGATGACAATGAGCTTCCAAGAAAAATACAGTGTGATACAGAAAAAGGAAAACAAAAAGCAGAGAACCACAGAACAATTGGTAAACAAGAAATAATAGTTATGCAAAATAATTTTCAGTGTTCACATATAAACTGATTCAAACACAAAAGGGTCCCAGGATATTTAAAGACAGACAGCAACTCTCAAATGACATCGGGATTTGTATAATATTATTAATTGCATACATAGACTTTTTGGCCAACCTCTTTAGTAAATTTATATCATACAATGTGTACACAAGAAAAAGAACCAAAACTCTTTGTTTATATAACACTGATCAGAACCCCCAAAAATTTACCAGTTGTGAAAGGGTCGTACAAGATGTTTTGTACACATAATGAATTCTTGTTTTTACCAGGGGAAAAAAACCTTTCCTTCTTAGAAACCAACCTTAAAGGCCCACCTTCACCCAAGAGTCATTGCGATCGTTTGTTTTTATTTTCAATCTCTTTATTGTCTAAACACGTAATCTGATTGGCTGAACGCAGACAAGCTGTTCGAAAAAGGGCGCCATCTCGTCTTGTCCTCGTCAGCTTCAAACGACTAATTTTACAAATATACACCGAAATGTGACCGAATATATACAAAATAACAC
>BLFN01000780.1:3176975-3179475 GCA_014634225.1 Acropora yongei | reverse complement strand
TCCCGGTTATGTCGTAACAAAATTCGAACGCTCCTCTCCAGGAGTCGAATCGAGGACCTTCCGAATTAGTTCGGATGCTGATTCGGGAATCTCGGGAAAAGTCGAGCGCTCCTTGCCTGAAGTCGAACCGATGAAGTTCCGATTACTAATTCGACTTTTCAACCACTGGCAAATGAATGACCATGCATAGAAGACTTATTGAACCATTAAACTTAGTAGTTTTTAAGGGTAAGTTGCAGTAACGAGAAATTCCCAAGCTTTCCCATCTGAGCATTAGCTATAGGAAGGAAAGGGCACAGAAAAACCAGGGTGAGATTCGAACCCTTGACCTTCGAATTTTGATCACCGTTGCACCTCTGCCCATGTGTGGGCCCAATTTCCTTCCTAGGGCTAACGATCGGATGGGATAACTTGGTAATTTCTCAGCACTGAACTACTTAGATCATCCCAATATTAGTGCTACACGACCAACGTTTAATACGTACCCCTACATTAAACTACGTAGTTTCATTTCTTTCTCAATTTTCTCGCGATTCAGTGAAAATACACCTCGGGATGCGGCTTTCACAGGCAGTATGCAGCTTCTAGCAGGAGTCAAGTTGTGCACAGACCGACCCATCACAAATCACCCACACTATGAAAACAAATTCCTACGAGAAAGAACGAAACAGGTACGAAATCGAAAGCCCTCAGGGGTCGATTGTCAAACTCTGTCATGTAATGAACAATTGTAGCTTCACTATTACTTATTTTTGCGCTTTTGTTCTTAAATTTTCCATGAAGTTTCTATGAAATTTTTAATGAAGTTCATCCCATTTTTGGAAATGAAGAAAAGCGTTATTCACTAGTGTGAGTAGGGTTCTACTGGGAAAAACCCATCCCTTCTCTTTGTCTTGTGTACTGCCCTCATTTTGCGGCCGCAAGACCTCGGCCAAAGATTTTCCCAGCACGTAACTACCGGCCAGTGAATAATCTTAATTACATCGATTTGAGCTATCTCTAGGAAACCCGCAAGTATTCTGCCTCTGTAATTTTCAGGTTTATCAAATTTACGCAAAACGTTCGCCCAAAGAAGTCCACAGCATTCTTCGCCAACATGGAACAAACTACATCATATTAGAGAACAGCATCTGTCTCACCAGACAAGACAAGGGCTGCAGGCTTATCGATCTCCTGGACTTAGACAATGGTCACGTGATAGATGATGGCAAATTGCAGGAAGGGTTAAAGTTCGCCGACGTGCCTCGTTTCTGTAAAGCCATTAAAACAGATGTGAAAAGCTTTAGACCATATTTTAAGAAAGTATTCGAGAATCGCACATTTTACCTCTACAGATTGCTGTAAAAATGTAATACCTTATTGAGTTTTGTAAAAGAATCAAAGGGACATACTATGTTAAAAACTGCGTTTTAATTGTTCCCTTATTTAAGAATCTTGACTTACGCACACATCTGTGAACTTTAAGTTTTTTCTGGATGCTTAGTTTTCCAAACATTTGAGGCGAAACTGTTTGAAATCGAAACATTGAACTTGAATTCTTCTTCCGCAGGTTTCAAAAGGTTTTTTTTTTAGATCGTTAGTGCGAATTTATGATAAAGAAGACGGTGAAGATGACTTGCTACAAAACGAAGAGGCCTCAAATATTTGACATACTCGGCAGTTTGATCATTGTTGTTTTATCAAGACTGAAGAAACTGACTCAAGTAAACACGCCTGTGCATTTTGTTAGTGTTTAAATTTGCGTCACTGCTGAAAACAACGCGACTACATTACGAAACGTCGGCCATACCTAACATATATTTAATATTTATAAATACTTAATGTAAGCTTGAAATGGACATCTATCAGTTTGTAAGTAATATTCAGTACTTTCTATCCTTTTTGCTACCACGCAATTTAAAACTGGATGTTAAATCCGGCAACAATGAGAGAATATATTATTTCAGAGTTCAGTCGAATTCTGATAAAAATGACAGTTTGTGACCTGTCATTGATTTTTGCGTCGCCGTCATGGTAGAACAAGAAGGTTTATTATGCAGAACACGGAGTGACATTGTAACCCGAGCACGCGCCTCACAGTCTACAGAGGGGAAAAAGTACATATTTGTTGACAACTGTTTTGCAGTCGTCGTTTGACAACTGCTCGTGAAAACAAGTTCAGAGAAACGGCTGCTTATCCTCTTTTTTTCTGCAGTTGGACTACTGACGTATTCGTGTACGATATTCCGACACCTAATGTTTCCTATATAAATAAGACAATGACTCCATGATGGAACACATTGACCTGCCAAGCAGAACCGCTTTTTCTGAGCCTGCAAGAATGAGCACCCCCAGCGAGCTTTGTTTAACCATTGAGCTTGTTTAACGAAAACTGCATGTCAACAACTTGGTTCAGGCCACTGTTATTTAGAGTCTTCCGGTTCTAAACAGCTTCTTGAGAAAGTGCGCATGCGTGTGATTCAAACCAAATTTTCGTTTGTACGCACCTTGAAACGTAGTC
>BLFN01000780.1:3090246-3092746 GCA_014634225.1 Acropora yongei | reverse complement strand
TTTAATCTTATCTATATAATTTCCTTCGAGGGCTGCCCAAACAATCCAGTCCGTTGTGGTATTTCCGTTGAATAACGTGAACACAATGGAGTGTTACTCGTTGTCGCTGATGGCCCGGTTTGTTTTGCAGATTAAATTTTCGTTGGCGTTTGTCTTTGCAAGAGCTCACTGTCTCCTGATAAAGGAGACAGTGAGCAGTGACGCTAGATTTAGCAAGCCATCATGCTAAAAATACAATTTTATGCCTCGAGCAATCTTAAATACTTGCTGCGGTTCATAGTTGGCGAATAGACCTTCAGTTCGCTTGTCGATTTTCTTTTTTCGATACAAATCACGTGACGATACCCAGGAGCTCGAGGGTATTTTCTCTCAAAGTTGAACATTTTCATGTCACACACTGTCTTTTTAAGAAACACGATAAAGGTTCAAACCTCCTAGGTATCGTCACATGACCTTTATTGCATGGGAACACAAAATCTTTTCTTGGGTTTCACTCACGTGATGAGGCAGACATGTTGGTGTTCAAAACAATAGCAAAATATCGCTCAAGTTGAGCATAATAATAAAGTCAAATTCCCAAATAAAAGGACTTTTTTCGCTATTGTTCTGTACACCAACATGGCCGCCGTGACGTCAGGTGCAAGTAATTTGAACGGGCGTTCCGGGGAAGGCAGGATATCCATAACGTGTACCCGCGGGTAGCCAATTTCAGCCCGATAAGTTGGTCACACGTGATATAAAGGACCTCTGACAGACTCTTACGATTTTAGGTCGTATACACTGTCTAGAAACATATCTTCATAGGCCTGTAGCAACCTAACTGATCTCTTGATTTCCTTGTATTGCACTGGAATCTGCTTTCCTTTCTCAGTGCCTGTGTATGCTTCTATATTCTTTACGGCTTCCTCATCTAGATCGCGTATTCAAAAAAAGGTTAGAAATTCCAAGTCTTCTTCTTTGAAGCTGTACTTCTCTCTCAAGGCATCTGCAAACCTCCCGCATATTTCACCAAATGGAGGAAAATTCATTGCTATGGCTGCGGTGAGCTGAGGGGCCTCGCCATGATGAGCAAGCAGGCAGAGATAAGAAGAGTAGGCCTGGGCTTGGGCTTGTGGTTCATAATTCAGCAGATCCAAATTAGAAATTCCTACAGCTTTGGCCATGCTTAATAATTTTTCCAGAACCATTTCTTGGCCTTTGTGGAAAAACTTAAAATAGTCACGTACAGGTTCTATGTCGGTGTATCTAGAGAGGGCGCTAGAAAAGTTAATTACGAAAATTTACATGGCCACCAAAGAGAGAATAATAAATGGGCGCGCCGAAATAAGGAATTTCCTTTCGAGTGTTGAATTCGATATCTCACGAATGAGCGCAGCGAAAGAGTGAGATATCGAGTTGATTACTGGATAAGAAGTTGTTTTACAAATTCTGAAACAACCCAGACCCTTCATTAATGGTAACCTTTGGCCAATACATTTTCTTAAACATCACCAAGAGCAGTGTTTAGGTCTATGATTAGCAAAGCGAAGGGTTTGGGCTGTTCAGTGTTTGTAAAACAATGATTCCCGTGAATTTGTGTCAGACCACCAGCCACTGCATTCAAAATACAACTCTTTAGTTTTTCAGCATTTCACTGTGAATGATACATTACTTGATTTCCAGGTGTTTCATTGATTTGATGTTAGCTTTTATGATATAAAACTGCTCATGAAGAAACTTTTGCACCGCTTTCAGAGGGAGGGCACCTTCTTTTACATCTCTTATAAATGGGTGACTTATCAGTTTTTTGCCCCTGTCCATAAATAATGGTTCCATTCGTAGCTACTTCAGGATTCCTTGGGCAGACTGCATGCTTGCCAAAGATAAAACGTCAAAAGAAAAGATAGATACTTGAGATTGAAAACCATTCGAAACTTGTACTACGCTAACTTAATTTGAACGGTAAAATGTTACCGTAACCTTCAAGTGAGCAAAACCACGAGTGGTTGCGTTATCTGTAGTAATTAGATTGCGCATGATTGCATTACGTTGTAGTTGATTGCAGGATATACATTGTGTGGAATCGGTAACAAAAGGTCAAGCAGTGTTTCATATATTTCGTTCAGAGATGGCTAGTGCTTGCTTTTCTGCAACGTTAGTCATTCGCACATGTTTCTTTAAATAAAATGGGCCAGCTCCATTAAAGTATAAAAAACTTGAGCGTCTTTCTGTGACCTTGATTTGCAGTCTGCGGAGACGTAAACTCATTGACGAGCTGAGAAATGTAATAAATTTAGGGTAAATTCTGACCGAGTTGTCAAAACACAACCATTTTCAACGTCAGCCTGATACTTCAAAAACTTGGGGGCTGAAGCATTTATAACAGAAACCAAAGCCAAACACAAGAATGTGGTTTTGCTCGCTGCAGTCCCTTGCTGGCCCCGAAAGAAACGTGTTTCATTGATTCTCGTGGGCTCCCAAGGCTTCTAAATGTGTGCGCGGCATATTTGTGAGTAAGGAT
>BLFN01000780.1:3049996-3054996 GCA_014634225.1 Acropora yongei | reverse complement strand
TTAACTGAAAAATCCCAACATGTCAACGAGTTTCCCGGCAAAACATACATGTGCATAAATGGAGTTGGAACTGGGCCCGTGCACGATTGAACCAATGGAACAGAATTTTCCCGACTTTCCGGAACCTTAAGGTGCACCCAGACCGTATTCCTCGATTTCTTTTACTAGGAACTTTTTCCCTTCCATTCAATTTCGGACCGCAAATTTGGAAACTCTGAGTTAAAAGGAAAGCGCCTACGTAATGTGCTCGCTCACGTTTTCGCGCTGCTTTGCCCTGTCTGCATGTATTTGCATAGCACCTTTTTGATTGGGTCATTTAAACGTCAGCGGATGTTGTGATTGGTCCAATTCAACTGACGCAATGGTGATGGCAATTACCTCTGCAGCAAGGAGGAACATCTCATCAGTCACATGTTGCGCTTTGCTGGCGATCACACCAAGTGCCACTCCTGGAAAGATGTACGAATTGTTACCTTGTCCTGGTACAAACTGACGACCATCAGGGAGGGTCACAGGTGAAAAAGGGCTTCCACTGGCAAACACAGCCTTACCCTGAAAGAAAAAAATAGTCATAAAAGGGTCCATTGAGCTATATTGCAACTTACCACAAAAAAAAAATTAATTAAAAAATAACGATGACCGACGCAAACAAGAACGCAGCGAATGTTATTTCTTTTTAAATTTCAATGAAGAACAAACCTTTGATGAAGCCATCAAAGCTAGAACTGTTTAGCTTAGTCCAGTAAAGGTACTTCGACAAAATGTCCTAATGATAGTGAGTATCGCCTTGGCGTCTGTTTTCTATTTGACCGCAAACAATTGCCAATGAGCTGACGCACAAAATTTACGAGCTGTGTCTAAGCCATCTTGCGCAAGTTTTTCAACCAACTGGAAAAAAGTCGATTTTAAAACAAGAAAATTATGAAAACTGAGATTGTTTTTGGTATGGGTGCATACCAGTTGTCAGAACTGGGCCGGCCGGACTAACCAGTTCGCAAATGAATGAATGAATAAAAGGTCTATTAACGCGTCAGTGTATTTAGCTATAAATTAACTAATTGGAGACACCTAACTAGAGTCAATAGCTTATCACTGGTGTACGAAAAAAATAATAAATAAATTTTGAAATTAATAACTACTTATTTACAGCATAACAGTAAATACAATTAAATAATAAATAAAATGATTCTATTCACGATTTACATAGTTTGCAGCAACTACTATTATTGTCAATGAGATTTGAAATGTAAATTTTTCTAATCCTGGTCTTAAATGCCGCGAGGGTTGGTGACGTCCATAATTCCTTACTAAGTTTCGACCAGATATATGGACCCTGGTATCTTGTTGTATGTTCTCCGTAACCTGTAGTATTAAAACGAGGTATTTCAAAGTCACAGTTTCTGAGACAGTAGTGAGAGTTCCTAGTTTTAAATAGCCGTGATAGTCAGTTTGGAACAAGATTGTTTTTAACCTTATACACCAGAGAGGCAGTATCTTGTAGGTATCTGTTTATAGAGTCGGAAGCCTGACACAAGCGAGAAGTTCTTCGTACGCTTCCGTACGCTTTCGTCGCGAATGGAACGCGTCCGTTCTGCCGAACTCAGTGAGACCTTTTTCTGGCCAAACTGACCTTGTTCTAAAAGGAGGGCCAGTTTGGTCTCTCAGCCCAGCAGAACTGATGCCTTTCATTTGCAAACTGACCGATTCGGGCGCCCGAGCCCGACTGAAAAGTGGTAAGCGCCCTCTGCTTCATCAATCGTACTAGGAATGAAAGACGATGTTCAAGTCTCACACATAGGGAAACGTCATGAAAATAAGGTTAATTCCCAAAGCTATAGGTGAAGCTTGCTTACATTAGTCCAAGTATACGCTTGCTCTGCAGTGCACTCAGCTTTCGAGGTTGGATTGCTAAGCGCAAAAATCACAGGTCTCTCATTGAACGAAGCCATGGTCTTGACGATCTCTTCAGTAAACGCACCAGCAACTGCAGCAACACCTGTCGAAAAACAATAATTAAGTTATTCGAGTTAGTGAGATACGTGTCAGGTCGCCGTCATGTTAACTGAGGCCCGTTTAAACATGCCATTTTTGTTGTAACAACTTGTAATCAATGCAAATCTTGTCGCACTCAAATTGCAGCCAGTTTAAGATCCTTGAAACTTCGTCGCAACAAATTGCGCTAAAATCGTACCTGCTTTACTGGTGCAATTTTTTAAACTGCAATCCGAGAGCGACAAAAATGGTGTTTAATCGCTACGTAAAAGGGGCCCTCAGTGTAAACGAAAGGGGACCTCCTATCTTCTGAGAAGGTAACTCTTCTTGGAACTTATGCCTGAACAGTTAACTTGGACGACTTTCGCGTTTAAGGTGATTCCCTGGTTTTGCATTGCGCAACCTTGTCTGCGCATAATATGAGCGTCATTTTGTGTCTCGTCCCAGTCCCTACCGCGCCAATTCTCCATCCTGAGAGTGATCTCCGAATCCATGACCACATTTCACGGCAGTTTGTGAGGAAACAAGCCCGGTAACCCCCGTTTTTTTTTCAGGTATTTGCTAAGAACAATCCAATAAATAACATATTTGAAGAAGAAAAAAAGTTTGATAGTAGAACCTGAGTTTTTTGGGAAAATAGTACTGGGTGTATTTTGGCCAAGGCGAGGACTTAAAGCTAACCACGGAATTGTCCAAAAAAGTGCAATCAAAAACGGCTTAAATGAAGCAATACTGCTTATTTGAATAAAAAAAGCTTTACTTTCGCGATAAGACTTTGTGTCTTTCAAGTAACCAAAACTTAATTCTGTATGAAGGTCATTCGAATTTTTAACGCACAACCAGTAAAATACCCCACTTTAAGAGCCTGCTGAAGCGTAAACAAGTACGGTGACTCCATTTTTTTATTGCATTTTTTTAATGTTCATATCATAAATGTTAACTATGCCAAGTTTAAAAAAAAGTTTGATAGTAGAACAATTTCGAAGGAATTACCTTAAGTTGTCAAAGCCTATATCTATGGCATTCTTGACAAAAGACCTCTTTGGAAGAACAACCATTAACATTAAATAAGTGCTAATTACAGTTCGGACTGAGAATTTAGAGGAAATTGAAACTTTGTCGTCGTGTGCATCCCCCTAACAACGGCAAAACGGATCATTTCGCGTCGTTGCTAGGACGAGCATGGTGGCTCAATGTACAAAAATGAAAAACGCTCGCGCGAAGCGTGCAAAACTATTAATCATAGTTAATATGCAAATCAGTGACATTGTCGTCGTCAAATATGCTTAAACAAAAACAGCTAGGCGTCGTCACCAAATAGCGTGATCACCCAAGACAGCGGGACACACATTACAATTTTTTTTTTACACATATCACTAACCTTAACAGCCAGGGTTCGAAACCACAACCACCCACCCCCACGCCCTATCAAATTCACACCTTTAGTGGGGGTAAAGTCCTTACCAATGATGACAGTTGGTTTAACTTTCTTCACCACTTCCGCCAGGGTTCTGATGTGTTCCATGGTATGTGCATATTTGAGCTTCTGCTCGTTTAAACCACCAACTGCACGATCCTGGGAAATCAACAACAAGCAATGCAATTAACATTAAGTTTCGAGAAAAAGCGCAAAGAGTTAAGGAATGTTCTATGTCCCCATTCAAAATGTTTGGTTGCTTGCCATTTGTCAGAAGTGGCGGGTTGGTTTGGCAAGTTTCGCCAGTTCGAACCAGTTCTCTCTCTCAGTTATCAGAACCGAGACGTTACATTTTGCGAAATAGTCAATTTAGCTACCCAGTTCTGACAAATATTATCAAGCGCCCCACTGGGCATCCAAGACATTTAAGCGGTTTGACCAGTAAGAGACAGCTGGGTAACCCGAAAACACTGATCCCCGGTCCACGGACCGCACTATCGGACCCGTTTCTCGAAAATTCCCGAAACTTTTCGGGCGCATTTCGGGTGACATAGTAATTCATTTTGTACCTTTTCATTTTTATTCCCTTTACAACATATGAAAAGGCCAGCTTTAAAGAATAAACGGGTCGGAGTTTTACAAATGGCTTTTGGGGCCCGAAAAATTTTCGGGACTTCCGAGAAACATGCCACTGGTCGGTGGACCTGGCCCGCGAGCCCCATCAACGGGACTACCAACAAAAATTACCAGAGAAATCTAAATAAAGACATTCTTACCAAGACTATTCCAAATTCACTACTGCGTTTTGGAAATGAGACCAATCAATAGAAATCGCATGCTAACATGTATAACGAGTTGACATGGGACTTTCAATTTATCCGCCATTTTTGTTTACAAGTAGGAAGACTGGGGCGATTTCGATTAAGTGGTAGTTACCAGGGGAAACAAAAATGGAGGATTGTACTCGTTACGCATGTTAGCAGGCGATTTTTATCGATTAATCTCATTTCCAAACGTGGTATGTATGACGGGATGTAAGAATTAGGAGTTATTGTTGGTTGTCGAGCGAGTAGTAGTTCACAGTTTGAGCTTTCTCCTTGGTGTAGTCTTCGTAGAAATTTTGATTCCTTTGGTAATTTTGCAGGGTATTTCGTTGAGGGGGGTCCGCGTACCAGGTCCGATGGTGGGGTCCGAGGACCAGGGTTCAGTGTTTTCGGGTCACCAGAGAGAGCTATACACTACCTTTACAATAAGTCCTTTAGAATCCACCAGCCATATTCTACTCTTGGCATCCTCTACTGATAATCCTTCCTTGACCATGGCAAGAACGAGTAAATCAGCAATTCCAATTGCAGCCTACGAAATTAAACGCAACAGAGAACAATTTGGTTTTTCACATACTGACATACATTTTCAACAACCACTAACTAATTTAAACTGTATGTATATCCCGAATCTCTTAAAGATGCTGACAACGTTAATGTGATGATAAATAATTTATGAACGACTTGACACCAACATGGACCAGGCATGGACCGTTGGCAAACAAACAGTCATAATAATAAATTATTATTAATGATAAATAATTTAT
>BLFN01000780.1:3025039-3030039 GCA_014634225.1 Acropora yongei | reverse complement strand
TGTACCACATGTGCGTTACCCTGATACATTTCCAGGCTGTTCTCTGTAAACAACGACGTAAAGCAACCAAATTTCATATCCTTTGGATGATGTCAGCACGCGAGGCTTAAACCGTGACTTTCCCCGTTAAAATTCTTTTCTATTCTCGTTTTCCTTGCCAGAATGTCCGGCACTCGGCTTATCGCTCACTTGACGCACAACTTGCCCGAGGGAAAACTGGGATTGGCCAGCATCTGCAACGGCGGCGGGGGAGCATCAGCAATGGTCATCAAAAGGCTTTGACGTCGCAATCACGTACCTGTCAGTTGACAGTTCAATTAGTAGAACAACAGCCTCTGTGATATATTAGAGATCAGTTGGCTTGCAGTTCTGAAAGCGAAGTGAAGTAGCCATTGTCCAACAATGAATTATTTCTCCCCAGTGTCACTTCTTTCAGGTTTTGGTATATTGCGGGTGGCCCACAGCAGAGTTCAAGGGTACTTTCTGTCCAATCAGAAGACTAGAAATCTAATTGCGTAGCATGAAACAGTGTCCATTAATTTTAAACGGACAGATATTTTGGATTCTTGCTGTCAATGCCTTCACATCTGTTTCCAATTGGTGACGGCTTGCTTGCTAATAAAGAGGCAAAATTTGTTGTACATATTCAAACTGAATGAAAGGCTCCAGAAGAAACTGGCTAGTGCCACCCTCATAGGAGGGTCACTTGCCCCATAGGGGTCGAGGGAGGGGAGAAAACTTTGAAGACTGCTTGGCTCAAAAACCGGCAATAACTAGTTAGCAGTAATTTGTTGAAGGAAAGTCAATTGAAATATACAGATTTCTTTCAGACACCTAGGTTGTGTAGTTTATGGTTCATCTTAGGAGAGTGGAGCGGGTAGAGTGAAAGACACAACAGGAACACGAATCGATCACTGCAGCTGTTGTAACAGGCGTGGCTTTTAGAAATTTCAAAAAAACTGATCTTCACTTTATTCTATTTTCATTCAAAGATGGAAAAATATGTATTTCTATGTTTAACGTCCTGCAATTTTTGGCAAAACTGGACTTGGCGTCAAGGACTACGTACCTATTCTTGTTTATATTTACGTACCTGATTGGTGTTGGCGATCATATATTAGCGACTTTCAGATTGCAGTCCGAGGACGACTTCGAGAACGAGTTTTCCGTACTGAGCACGCGCTTAAAGTTTGAAGGGCGAAAATTTTCGACGTGCGCGTGCTCAGAACTTAAAACTCATACTCGTAGTCGTCCTCAGTCTTACTCCAATCTGAAGGTCGCTAATGACTGTTTCAACAGCACAAGACTAGATACAGTGTGGTATCTCGACTTGATAAGACCTGGCGGCAAAAGTACTTGAAACACTTCAGTCAAAACCCAAAAACGATAACATCCGTGCAACATATATTTCGTGTTGTATTGTAGCTTCTCGATTTCTTTAGTAATTCATGTAAGTTGTTTGGTATGAGATGTCTTTTTTGCTACCGTTTTTACGTCCTGTTATTCTCCATTTGTTAATCAACGATAAACTCGTCACGTATAAACGCTCCATAGTCCTAATAAAGGGACCCTGGATGACGCAACAAGGACCACAAACTGTTGAAGAAACCAGAACAGCACTTCTGATTGGTTGAAATAAATACGATTAAGCAGCGAACCAATTAGAAATATTCCATGGATGGCCCATCGCGTGACACGAAGATTTTAGTACTACAACGGATTTTGTGTGCATGATTCCGAATGCTTCTAGGCCAAAAGTCTTCAGATGCACAGTCTAATCCAGTCATACGAAAATGAGTCCTTTTTCTCGCCAATGTACAAGGTCGTTTTAGTCCACTGAAGGAGATCTATCTAAAACGTGGAAATAGTGAATTCCTTTTCACCGAGCACTGTTCCTCGTAGAACAAGAGTAAGAATTGCTTCGAACGAAGAAACTGCTTCATGACCAACGCTAATATAACGCTTACACTGTATAAACTCCACAAATTGAATGACACGGAAAGGACTAAGTTGAGAAACTTCTCATGCGCTTTCCCGCCAAAACTTGACCAATGGCGAGGCCTTATCATTTCCTGCCAGGAACGGCCAGACACGCACGTTTGGACGCGCTTTCTCACTGGGAACGTGGATTTCTCTAAAACTGGGAGGCACGTGACCTTCATACAATATATAAGGTACTTCCGCCCTCAGAGCTGCCATTTGTCATTTCGGTGTTCATAAGCATTTGCTCCAGTTCACATATCCTTGCGTATAACACACGCTGCTCTTCTTCAGCCTTGTGCCGCCACCACTTCTCAACCTGTTGGACCTGGCGCTGGTGTTGAACCTAGCGAAATTGCAGTAATGCAAACGAAAAATGAGGTCATAACTCTCAAGCACCGCACTTTTATTTGGTGCTCTCATCTAAATTAAAACTACACTATTTCAATGTTGAAGAGGAAGCTCCTGCTTCTGTTTTCTTAGACTGTGAGTAGTCCTGAATTTCGGAGAGAGAGAAACGAGCGGGTGAAATACACCTGTGCATTTCCGTGGAGGAACAAACGATCATGATACGCGGATGTATTTCGCCAGCTCGTTTGCTATTGCTCGAAACGTCAGTTTTCTAACTCTTTCACGGCAATTCAACCTTTATCAATTCGTTTGATGAGACCAAATTATTGTATTGAATTGATTTGGCTACCACACGCATGCGCACAAGATGAAAGAACGCCTTGTCGCTCAGCAAACCTTGTGTAGCAAAAAACTTAGGATACTTTACTTAACTGTAATAAATCAGAGAATAGAAACACATGCGTGTTCCAGAAATAAACAGAAATTCACCATCAAGCGAAGACGAGCAAAGCCTCGATATATTCAGTTCTTCAAAAACAGCAAGTAACGGCAATCTCCCGTTGGTTGTCCAGGATTACAAGTAATCGCATGTATAAGGAGTTCTATAAGAGTCACAAAGTGTCCCCTCACTTTGACTCAATTTCGCTTATGACCAGGAATACTGGTAAGAAAGGTGCAAGGATCCTTCAAACACAACCTTCGACAGAAGACAAAGCCCATAACCTAATCCACACCTTAGAAAGTAACCCAGACACAAACGCTAAACTGAAGTGACGTGAATCAACATTCAGCGTGTATCAAATTTCTTGCAATCTTCGGTGCAAAGAACTCGAGCGTTAACACAGTAAATCTTCATTTCATTTCTTTCTTATACGTTACCTGTGAAGCAGCGTAAGTTTCGTTCAAGTTATGAACGCCTTCCTCCATCACCGGCTTTGCTTCTAAAATTGTTTCCGGCACCGCTTTTAAGACGTCTTCCTCATGCACTGGCCTCGCTTCTATTACTGTTTCCATAGAACCAGTGTCGCTGAGATTTCCGCGTGAACTCGCGCGCGAGCTTGAGCGGGATCCCACTCGAGAACTGACAGCAGAGTTTGTGGGACTTGTGAGAGACGTACTGACATTGAGTGGGGTGGGAACGGCTGAGAAGAGAGCAAATAATAAAGGTAGGTAAGTAAAATAGTGAATGGTAAATGTCGGTTGAGAACGTGTTACCTCCTCACGGTGGAAAATGGTTAGGTACGTGTTCAATCACAAGCTACCACTGCCTGGTTACGGCTTTGCGCATGCGTAGGTGCTGACCGCGCCGTGAGGTTGGTATTACTTGAGTGTCCACCTTGAGTTGGACTTCGCTCAACAGTTGAACTTAACACTAAATGCTACGCCTTCTGCGCTTCATCGCGCTAAAAATTATTATTATCACTTTGTCGGGCATTGTGGCGCATTTTACGGGCTAAAATGAAGAATTTGGATGGCTAAATGTATTTAGCCCGCTAAAATAAACCAATGAAAAGATCAACACCTTCCCCGGAAAGATTTCACGGTTCTGATTTGTATGGAAAAGTATAGTTTGTAGGTTAAAAATCAATTATTCCACTCCAAATTTAAAACGAATTCTGATTGGCTAAACAAACAATTGAAGGTGGAACCAACCAAAATGCCTTTTGGCAAAATTTTAATGTGGCGGCGTTTCGTACACAGAGGTTTGCACATTACGACTGAAAATATCATGCAAGAATTGAAAACGCGCTCAAACGCAAGAAAAAACTATTCCTTTTGATAAAACCTTTCGCGCAGATGAAGAGATGAACGAAAAAGAACTAAAAATGCGGAGAATTTGTTTCCCTGTGAGTCGATATGCTTTAAATAAGCCGAAGTAAAATCCAGGTCGTATTTTCAGTATAGTATTGACAGAAACCAATATAGTTAAGGGCTGTATTTTGTTGATAGTCCCTCGTCCAAACTCGGAAAGTATCTGAGTTTTTCCGCAATGTATCCGAGTCTCCCTAAGAAGATTGATTACAAGTTAGGAATCGTGGACGCATGCCCATAAAACTAGGGGAACTTGAGTAAACTCGGAAAGTATCCGCGTTTATCCGGAACACATTCGAGCTTCCCTTCCAGGATTAATTAAAGGTTAGGACTGGTGGACGCACGGTCATAATACCAGATTCAGTTGAAACATATTTATAACTGAAGTTTAAGCTTGTCTAACCTAAAGGCTAGCGTAGTTACCAACTAAGCCAGCCTTAAGGCGGCGAAATACGAGATACAAAAACCCTCAACTTGTCGCGCAACATCGTTTCGTTGCAAGTTTTCGTCGATGTTTCCCGTTTTTCACCTTGCGCCATCAACTTGGCCCGCAACAAAAGCATTTGTTGCGGGTTGAAAAAAGTTGTTGAGAAAAGTAAAGCGCTGGTCTACTTTGAGCAACAAATTTTGGCTTTGTTGCTCGTTTTTCATCGAACTCACAACTTGTCACGCAACAAATGCCGCCATATTAGATCCACGCCAAGCAAATCAACCAATCAGCGCGCTGCATTCCTTCAACCCGCAACAAATGTTTTTGTTGCGGGACAAGTTGATCGTGCAACATCGACAAAAACTTGCAACGAAACAATGTTGCCCGGCAAGTTGAGGATTTTTGTATCTCGTATTTCGCCGCCTTT
>BLFN01000780.1:2965449-2967949 GCA_014634225.1 Acropora yongei | reverse complement strand
TCAATAATAAACATAGATGTAGATGAGTGCCGGTACTGGCTAGCATGGAATTCGGAGCTTGACATGAGAATTACCGGTATTAGTTGCTAGGAGGTGCAAATACCTGGTTTTGTTGTTAAATATTTGAGTCTTCCAGATAGTAGAGAAACCAGTTGAATAAGATAACCAGTGCCAAATGCTTTTAAAGTTGCTTGTAGCCTAAAAACAAAACATCACTTTGATATAACGTAACAAGTTACCGTAATAATTGTTCTTTCACACCTAATTCTATTTTACCCACTTTATAGTTTCACCTTTTATTTGCTATAATATAACAAAAAACTGTCATAAAAATTAGCATAGTTACGTCAAATAATTATTGGACAAAACGAAACCTACAAAGATGTCATTCATAGTTGAGTCAAGATTTTCAACATATTTCTTCACCATCTCTCTCCAAATAAATTTAATGCATTTATGAAATTCCAACATTTGTGGGTGCATATACAACTGAGTTAAATTCAATAATCTTTATGAAGGAAATAGCTAGAGTAAAGGATATCTGACATGAGCTGGTAACGTGATATTCAAAAAATAGAAAAAGTTGAAGTAAAGACAATTATGCTTGCTCATTCCTTTTTTATTGTATCTATACAATAAAACCAACCAACGTAAAGGCAACAGTTCTGTGGACTGTACTTGAAGTTGCAGGAAACATAATCCAAAGCATATGATCATCTCAGTCTACTATTCCTTAAATTCTAAAGCCTAATAATTTTAATAAGCTTATGACATGTGCACAAACATTTACTTGAAAGCACATCATTATCATTGCAGTGCAAAACAATAACTGCAATAAGTAACTGATTTGGATGCTGGAATTGGGAGGCATGGATTTGTATGTTTTAAGACTCTTTTTGTACTGGTATGGATTTGTGACTTAAAAAAAAAGAACAATTTATGGTATGTCTTAAAAAAAGTCTCACCAGTTGGACCTGATCGGCTCTGATCTGGTTATTGTATACTGTTCATCTTGTTGCTGCCTGGAATCACCCGTGCCTAAAAAAAACCTGGATCCAAAATGAGGATATATTCTCAAAATTTAATGCACCCTTGAAACAATGACACTTAACTCTCTCTGCTTATTCCAAGAGGGCACTTTTTGACACTTTTTTTTGACATTTTGTCGTCAAGGTAAAGTATTGTATGGGCCCCAATAAATATGCTATACATTAATCAGTGTACTACAAAAGAATTAAGAAAACTGTTATTTTCCCCTGGATGCAATGCTAGTTCATTACAATGACATCCACTAGGAAGGGAGCGAGGGAGAAAAATCATGAATACCGGTGCTTGCCAATAGTAATCAACAGCCAAAGTTAACAGTAATACAGGAGTTTTCAAAAATGTTGATTGATGGCTCAAGGACATTTTGTTTTCAGTAGACAGTAAAGCTGTTTGAGCTTCTTTCTTTTGCAGTTTTTTTTTGCAAAAGTTTGATAACACAAAGCTGTGAGTCTGAAATGTTACTTAAACAGCAGTATACTCACCCAATAAGATAATTTAAAAATCCATCAGTTAATCCACCTTTCTTCCTAAATTATAACAAAGAGAGAGTAAGTGTTAGCTGTGAAGGTTTGAAGTAATACAAGAAGAGGTCATTCTTTAAAAACTGCTTTTGCTACATCAGCAAAGGAGTGAAAAAGGAAGGTTAATTTTCTTCAGTTGACTTGATAAATGTCAGAATACTACTGCAATAAGATTGTTTCGAAGACAAGGCCTGCCCTAGACTGTGGGTAGACTTAATTTGGCTGAAAAATAAGAGAGTGAGTGAAGCACATGCGCTGCGTGAGACTTGGAGGACATGCGACAAGCAGGCAGCACTTAGGGTGGCATTTGTCCTCCCTGTCTTGCATAACACATTTATTTCACCGCTTTCTCTTACTTTTTGCCAAAATTAGAGACTGCTTGCAGGCTAGGCCTGCTTCAGAGTGAAGGGCAAATACTTCATAGCTCATTTGGGTAAGTATTCAGTCTTCCTCAATGTTAAATGAAACCTAACTTTCATGTTTAAGTTTTATTCAAGTTAAGGGATACGATAAGAAAAATATTGCACCTGATAAAATATTATCAAGTGAAAAACTAATCAAGTTAGTACTTACTGGTAAAGATACATCATTGTCGCTGTAGCAGTACAGAATAAAATTATCTAAGAAAATAGGGGTAGAAAATTAATGAGTAATAAGAAAGTCTTAGACATTTATACTTTCCCTTTATGGAATGGTTTGCAAGAAGAGAGAGTTTGTTTGCAGTGCAATTTAAAAACCACAAAATAATAACAACTATCATTATTGATCTCACATAAAGGACAGTAATTAAGTGAAATATCATATATCTGGAACATTACAATGGATTTGGATGGATGCAATCAGAATAAAAAAGAAAAAATCAATTATCATACTTCTCCATTTGGAATCGGTTTAACAAGCTGTCTTTGTTTTAGCATGTTGTACATTGTTTC
>BLFN01000780.1:2918145-2920645 GCA_014634225.1 Acropora yongei | reverse complement strand
GCTGTAAGCGGGCGGTCGCCCTTGATACGGGCTTTCTATCGCAAATTCCGCACTGGCAATGAACATGTGGCTGAACGTCACTTTCACCTCATCTACAGTACGAAAACACTGGATCAGGAGTTACCATTCATCTTCTAAATTTATATACTCTTCGCGTGAAAGGCGTCACCGCTGAGAAGGACTGGAAATGATCTTCGAGCCCAGTCCAATTGAAAGCGAGCGATACTGCGCATGCACAAAAACAACGTCTTCCCGACATCCCGCCGTCGCCTAGTGCAGATAGGTTAGTTTGGAGTGTATTTAATCGCGTTTTTGTGGCGTTTTTTTATGTTAATTTGGATGAAGATTACAGAGGTATGTTACGGCGACTTTCTGTAGTTTCTTTTTTAAAACATTAGTTCGTTACAGGATTTTTTCTTTCAAGTTTGATACTTCTAAAGCTTCAAACATGATTTCCGCCATTTCTTGCAGAATGGTCTGTGGAGAGAGTTGGACAAGTTCTACAAGAAAAAGGGTTCGAAAAAGAAGTTATTGTAAAATTCACCGGTAAGCTGCCAATAATTGATAGGTGGGAGCAACTTCAGAATACCCGGCAAGATCATTTACATTTGTCGGAACGAAGTGTAACATAATAGGCACTTTTGTTGTTCAATGATATGAAAAGAAGTGGCCGGGTATTCTGAAGTTTAGCGAAAAGGTGTTCAATAAAGTGCTAAAAGCTCGTGGCAACTCGATAAATTCTGCAGCATAGTTCAGGAGTTTCTGGTCTTTGTTTTGTTGACGGAACAAAAATTGAAAGGGCGACACTTGTCAATAATGAAAAAGTCTCAAGACAAGAGCGTGTTCGAGGCATGTAGACTAGCAACTGTTGGGGAACAAATGGAATTTATTTCCCACATTGAATCCTTAGAGAGCGTTCAAGGTATATGACCATACATTTTTCGTTTTTCCAATGTGAACCAGTTTATATAAGCTTATAGTTCCTTTTCTGAGTGTCAAGTCCAACTTCGCCGTACAAAAGCTCGTATCTATTCAAAGGGAGAATTGAGAATAAAAGTAATCGTGCTTTTTTTTGTATCTATTGCGAATTATCAAGGATAAAATGTTGTTAAGTGCTTTCAATCTGTGTAGGAAGATTGTTTGATTTGTTAATTTCAAGGTGTTAAGAATGGTAGATGCTAAGAAAGTACCTCTAAGAAAAAGGTCCTGGTTGTAGTGCAGCACTGTAGCTGTTTTATTTATTTCCAGCATTGCAAACATAACAAAAACACTCCTGGTGACTGAAACACAGTTATTAAATTGTTTTGGTTTGTTGAAATTTACTATTCAAATAATGAAAACTTAGGATGTAAGGCCTTATGGTACATCACACACCCTAATTCAAATTATTGAATCTGAGATAATTTGTACGTGTATAGTTTGTAGTTAAACTCATTTGAGTGCATCATTGCTACTTAACGTATACAAAGGTTATTATGATAAATTATTTTGGCATCTTGCATTGACTGGTTAACAAAAGTGCAAAAGTTGAAAGCTGGCGTGTATAAATCAAAACACCAATGTGTATGTTATGTGATTGATACATAAAAGACAGTTTGTATTCCAGCAAGTCTTGTATTCATCATCACAAATATATTGTCACAGACCAAGAACTTTTAACCTAAACTCTAAGAACCATATACCACAAAATTTGTGGTATATGCCAGTTGCCAAAATCGCAAGTATAGACTGGGCAATTCCCAGATTTTCAAGGCAAGTCTCAAACAGTTGAATTCCCAATATTGGAACATTTTCCAATACTGGGAATAGTAAATTCTCATATTGGGAATAGTAAATTCCCAAGTTGCAAGTCTGGGAATTGTCTCACTTTCACAAATTAGGGATTTTGTTGGGAATTCTCCAAATACCCTATAAAGTTCCCAAAATGGGAACTGGTTATTTTTTACTGTGAACAAAGGTGTAACATCAGCATCCTGCACAAGTACTGTAAATCAAGCCAAGAGGTTCCGGAAAACCAAATCTTTCGCGGACTGGAAGGCTGATAAAACTTCAAGTGCCTTTCGAAAAAAGTCAAAGGTATCAAATAAGTCCCAGGAGTCTGAGTCCGTGACTATGAATATTGGAGTGATGTTTTTTGACGAAAAAGTTATGGGGCTTAAAGTAAAATGGGGTAAAAAGTTACCCATTAAGATAACTCCTAGTGCAAGCTACACTGAACATCCTTAAAATGGTGTTGGTGAAGTGGACGGCCTTCCGCAAAGACTTTGTACGTGAAGGCTTGGAATACAAGCTGTTGTTTGAGGATGGAATGGGGGCCAGATTCCTGCCAGGTCAAAGTAAGGAGTTTTTCACTCTTTCACGATGCAAAGAAAAGCGGGGTCGGAACTATCGTCGAATAACGCTGTTCCTTTGTACAGAGGAAGATTTTGACCGAAACTACCATTGCACCTTTGATTCCTCAAGTGATGGAGATGAGCAGCTGGATGTCACAAGTTTCAGT
>BLFN01000780.1:2816613-2821613 GCA_014634225.1 Acropora yongei | reverse complement strand
AACTTCCTCATCTTTTATGTGGCTGAAATATCAAAAATCCCTGTTCCTGGTCTTTCTTTGCTCCAAAACTTCACAGAAAACACTTGCTCTGTCAATCAAATAACAATTTTTTTGGCAAGTGATTTTGAAATAGTTGGGAAATTGTTAGTTTTCTCTGGTGCAGCTAAATGTTTTATTTTTGTTGCACACGATTGTAGCAAGCGAGCAGCAACATAATGAGGATCTAAGAAAAAAATACTACAGAGAAGGTGGTAGGAGTTCTCAATTTCTTCACTGTTTACCAGACTTTATTGCATTTAACCAGAGTGTGCTGTACCACTTCTTACCAGAGTGCATTGTGCCATGAACAACATGAGGATGTTGTGTAGCAGTATGTGAAAGTTTGTAAATCTGGACGATTAATTGTGGCATCCTAATTTTAAACTTAGTGTGTAATTTCTTAGCAGTCTGAGCTCCTCCTTTGAATTCTAAAATGAAGAGAAGTCTTCATTACTAAAGCTTGTAGAATAATAATTAAAACAAATGAAAATGAGAACTCGCTAATTTCATGTATGCTGTGATCTATTCCTTTTCATTCAAACATGAATAATTTAAGATACCGTAAAGCCTTAGCATTCTCACACATCATGGTGGAAATGTCCTTGAGACAGTCTGTCAACATTCTAGAGACATTTAATGCATACCAGTACAGAATTTATAAGTTAGATTTCTGTTTCTACTATTTCCACATCCTTGGATTTTTGCGATCTGGTAAAGGGAGAGTAAGGTGTATCATTTTATGTCCAAACATAGTTCAGATCACTGAGTGCTTCTTTGTTATGATCCCTAGTCACACCTTGCCATTAGTTGTAAAACATTGTTCAAAACCTCCAAAGCCACTTGGGACACCCTGAAAACTCATTCAAATATTAGGTGATGGAGATTGTCTTTATTAAGCATTATCTTATGCTTTAACAGGTAGACAAGTATATTATGCTTGACTGACAGTGCAAATGACAAATCACAAAGCACATTGAAAATTTCCTTCTACCTTACGTAAATAGGCCATAATTTAGGCAGTTATTTAGCCAACTCTCAAATGGCCAAAATGGAGTTTGAGGAACAGACCTAGAAATTTAAAAGGCTGCTTCACTCTTATCCACTGACATTTTTTACACCCATGAATGGGAATACATACAAATGGCAGTTAGAAAGCTGAGACCCTTAAAAACTAATACATGATGACCTGTCAACTGCTCTTGACATGAATATTACAACCCTCCCAAAATTTGGATTCATTGAAGAATGAAGTCATTGAGCTAAGTAAACCAATCCAGTGCTCGGATGCAATATCATTTGAGGTGGGAAGGGTACTCGTAAATCTTAGTTTTGTTAACACCCCATGATTCAACAGTTCTTTAAGTAATAAAGGTTAAATGTAAGTCTTGGGACACGTAGGTGAATCACTGTCTAAAATATGTCACTATCAACAGAATGTGCCACAGCATTACTATCTTTTAGATACTCTTGTAATATTTTGCTCTTGTTTTTCAGGTACTGCCTTTCTTATATTCCATTTGCAAGGTACATTTTTTTATTCTATCATGCACTGCAGATTATTTATGTTGTGGAACACTTACTCTATAGCATGCAATAATTTTTATGATGGGTGAGTTGCATGTGTCTGGCCACAAGGGGTTGTTTTCAAACAAAATTTTGGACCACTGAGCAATTAGCTTTTTGACACCTTTCTCAACTGTAAGACAAACAACCACTATGTTCAGAATCTTATGCGACCTGTAAGGCAAAAAAAAATATAAAATAAAATTGCTTTTGAGAAATGCACATGAGCTAGGTTACATGTAGATAAAGAAGAATGATTTCATAGCTTTCACTGCCCTTTCTATGAATTTGTTTTTGTGTAAAAGAGGTGAGAGTGAGAATGTGTCCAATTTTTGTTTTTTTGTTGTTGTTACAGGGATGCAGTAAAGAAGTGTGTTACCAGCTGCTTGGCATAAGACACACTCACAACATTATTTCACAGACAGTATTGATTTTGCGATCTTCAATAATTTTGTTTACCTACACTATGCTGTTTAACTTTCAATGGCCTTCTAAGTGCCAGTAGAATAACAACAATAGTAATCATTTCATTATTATTATTAAAAATTATTGTTGATGTTGTTGTAACACCATCAGCTCAATCGGTTGTCACTTTCAAACTTCTGCTTTTTTTTTTTTTGGAAAGTAGTAACCTACTGTTTTAAGTCTCACTTAAAAGGATGCCTCCCTTTTCAAAAGAGAGGGGAAAATAATTATTTCTTGAGCCTTGTGAAACTATATGACAGTGGCCCCGTTGAAGAATAATAATTCTTGAAATCATGTGGGTTGGAAGTCATCATCCCCTTCTCCTTCAACAAGTTTGCATTAGGTATTAGAGTAGCCAGTGACCATTTCGAAAAGAGAAAACCATTTCATGAGCAAAGATGATTAATATTCTTGCATTACTAGACAAGACTTGTAAATAAAATAATGAATAATTTGATAACTGTAGTTGACTTTTTGCCTTCATCATATTTGAAAGCTGTTGAACTCTTTTTTGGGACATCATTTTTAAGCCATCCAAGATTAATGCAAGCACACCATTGGGCACTCTATGCCTTACTCTTTGCAGTTTTCATGTCCTGTGCAGTTTACAAACAGAGGTTTTGAGATGGGAATAGTGATGACCTCATGTATATTTGTTTTTTTTAATATAACTTACTTACATGAGGTGCATACACTTGTGCACGTGGAGGATGGAGCTGTTGTTGATGGTATTGAGGAAGTATGGAGGGTGGTTTTTGGTAGTGGTGGGAAGCCTTTCATACCCTTATCTTGAGAGATCCAAGATCCACTTGTGACATTACTTTTGATACTTCATACAGTTAATCTGCTGTTCAACTGACAGTTGTCAAATTCCCCACTTCAACCCTCTTATTTACTGTAAATTTGATCTCTATTAAGCAGATGTGGTCACCTAGTCAATTACAATTTGATTTTTTGTCGGGGTGATACCATGTCTAGTTTCTTTTAACAGCTCATCAAAGGTAACATGATTTTCATGTTATCCATGAAAGAGAGGTTTTGTTTGGATTAGTAACTGATTTTGTCACTTCATGTTGAGTGGAAAACTGTACATTGTTAATGTGGTTTACAATAAAGACCTTACAAACAACATTAGAACTTTTGGCATGGACGTCCTTGATCATGCAATTGCTTTGATATTCTGTGTGACTGTTCTTGTCAAGAGATAAAAAATATATATGTCTTGGTTCCAAATTCACCACATAAATACTACAATTATTTGGAAAACCTCAACTACGCCATTTGTTAGACCTTTCCCTAGTATGATCGCTTAATAGAGGTTTGACTGTGGCTGTTTAAGTCATTGATACCTGGAGATCATATTTGAGTATCAATAACCATTGACATAAGAAAACAAAAAGTAATAATTGAGAAGTTGTCCTTATTGTGGCTGCCTTATCTCAAACCTGCTCTAAAGGAAGCAGGAAAAATTAAGTATTTCTAGAAAAGCTAGTTTTGACAGCATTAACAGTAATAGTAATTATTATTACAATATTTCTGCTTACTACTTCTCTACCTCAACTCACTGACTATAACGGTATGTTACAGCTCACTGGCCAAGACTTAAATTTATTGATATCCTCAATGAGTCAGTTTGCAATTCACTGTGCAGTCAAGGCCAATTTACAATAATTATTTAGGTAAGGTCATTCTAACTCAGCTTGAAATGAAAAAATTTTCATGTGGTGAATGGGACATCATTTGTCCATTGGCGCTGTAGGTAATCTACACTGTTAATTTACAATTTGGGAAGTCTCAAACTTTGCCAAGCAATTAAAGAGCGACGAACACAGGAATGCCCACAAAATTCAAGACAACCATGAAAGGCCAGCACAAATTTCACTTAGACATGGGTATTTTGACCTAATTAATTGGAGACAACTCAAAGTCTATTTTCTCTCTGGCAGCCTAAGGACATTCCAGTTGACAAAGTTTGCACCAAAAATTTTTCAACAAACAGGCAGGATCCGTACAATATAAAGTTTCAATTTTCAAAACTTAGTAGTTTCACTCAAATCACATTCATTGCTTAATTAACTGTTTCTTAATTTAACGAACTCTTCCTGTTTTAGTCAAATTAGGGTCAGAAATATTACCGTTTGAAGGGAGACTATAATGACTTTCAAACAGATCTCTAATAAACGTCTAACAATTGTTTTTCTTTTATCAGTATTTTTAATTAAAGAGATTTTTTTACTGTTATCTTGGCATGCAAATGAGAGACAAGGACCTAAAAAAGATGGTTCAAGATCTAGCTGTCGTCTACTTCTTTCTCACCCAACTAGGACTTCTTTCTCACCCAACTAGGACTTCTTTCTCAAGTTTACTTGTGCAGTTCTCAAGTAAAATGATAAATGGACTGGATGAGTTTTATTCTTCATTTATCCATGAACTGTCACTATTCACGCGGATAGGCCTATCGATTCATGTCACCTCACACGGCGTTTGACGATGTGTATTTGACGGCGACAGATCGATCATACTTCGAATTTCGGTATTTTATAATGGCAATAAGCCCCAATACGATAAAATATATCCCAGTGAAAAAGAGGGCGTAACTAAAAGATACTCCGTATATATGTCGGAAATGAAAAGCGAAGTGAAATGTCAGCGCGAGCACGATGCCGAGAAGAAGAAGCACAAGACCGACAAACACGATCTGCAACCCGCGACGACGCCAAAAGGCTGAAAGCTCTCTGCCAGTGTTGACGTCTATCCCATCTATAAACAGACGAAATCCTCCAATGCAATTTGTCCAAGACAAGGAGTTGAACATGAGCATGAAGGAGTGACCGTCTTGTTCCCACTCAAATTCACCACCAGCACAACAAAGAGGAGCGCAGGGGTTGTACTTCAATCCGTGTTCTTCCATTTCTTGTCCGTTCACGTAGATG
>BLFN01000780.1:2742448-2744948 GCA_014634225.1 Acropora yongei | reverse complement strand
GCAGAAAGTAAAATATACTTAGAATACATAGATATAAACTAAATTAGAAAGCCTGCTTAAAAAGATGTGTCTTAAGATTTTTCTTAAAAACTGATACACTATTGGTTTGCCTAATCTCAAGAAGAATGCCTCTTTTTCTCAAGAGGAAAGCGACGTTTTTCTTGTCGTTGCATGCTGTTGTCATTGCTAAAGCTCTCTTTAAACTCAGTATTGTTTTTTCTCAAGCTTATCCGATGGATGAGATGGATAGAATAAGATATCCGATGGCCCTATCTTCTTCAAGAAAAAACCTTGCTTTGAGATAATTTCTATTACGTTCGTGGGACTAATCACATGGGAACGCATAGCGAAAGGGCTTTGGGAACAGACTCGATTGGACACATAACATTTTTTTGTTGGGCGAGCAACTCAGTTCAGTACGCTTCAACCTCTGATTGGCGGAGTCTGTTTCAAGAGATTTCTTAGCCAATCATTATTGATAAAAAGTAACCACCAAAGCAATTCTGAAATGATTTTCAATAAAAGATCTTTCGTTTTAGGCTTACTACACAGAATTGGTGCGCAATCTTCTCGCTCAGCAGGCAGATCATCTGGTGGGTCAGCGACTTCTACAGGCCTTCAATCAATTGACACCCAGCGATATGAAGCTGTCACTGGACAGAGCAAACAAGGTGCATTTCAGGAAAAGCCTGGACGTGTTTCTCGGAAGTGTCAAGGGATTCTTATGCGTCAACTAGGAAAGGTGCCGAGCGGCAGAAATGCGGTTAAAATCAATGGAAATTTACTCCAGCTAGCCGAGGTTGATTCCCATTCGTGCTTCGAAAAATAACGAAGCAGCGAATCCTATGGGACGTTAAATTAAGACATGGCAAACACCGCACTTTAAAAGAAGGTTATTTAACCCTGTGCGTGGATTGAGCACTTGTGATCTCTCTCTGTCGAGACAGCTTCGCAGTAATAACTGAATTTGTTACAAAATGGTGTCTAAGCACAAGGCAGACGGCGCCAATGGAGCCCGACCTTGTTAGCGCCACGCGAGGTATTTCAAAATCAACCGAAAACCGAATACCAGTGATGGAGCGGGATTCATTTCATGAACTTTCCTGTCCTACATTTTGAACAGATAATCAGCTTAGGTGAAATAACCTGGGCTCGTGAGCCCAGCTCTTTTTTGTTTTCTGTCCTGACCTCATTGACGGGAATCCCGATGTATGATCCATAACACTGAAAGGCTCGGCAGTAAAATACTTCTTTAAAAGAAACTGTACCAGCTGCCCTCTCTTGCCTTTTCCCAAGAGAAAACTATCTACCTGAGCTCCTAACATCTTAACGTTACGTTGGCAATGTCCCAGTCACGGGCGGCTTTGGTTAGCAGAGGGGTGATGAGAGTGACTTGCCATTAAGCTCAGGGTGGGTTTCAATAGCTGTCTTTTGTTAACTACACTCCGACTCCAGAATGTTTTAACACCAGGTGTTTTTAATTTTTATTTTATCTGTATTTAAATACAAAAAAATCATGCACGCAAATATTGTCAAGAAGCATGTCTTTTTTATATCCCCGTTAATCTATTTAACGCGAAGCACTGGCTGACAAAGGATGGCAAGTTACAGCTGCGTGACGTTTCTTGGGCTAAGCAAAACTCGTACTCGCTTTTATACTGGTATTAATTGCACCATTGGATCTTAGCTAACGTGAAATCTCAAAAATTGTTCCCTAATTACTCTATATTGAAACGAGAACAAAATCTGTCTCACTGACACGGACCTAAATTAATCCAGACAAGAATCAGGAATTAGAGTCTCGTTTCCGAGAGCGGTTTTCAAGTGACTGTTGAAAAACCAATACCAAAGTAATTATTCCGAACAATCATAACAGAAGCAAACAGTGCAATGACTTCTAGCAATAACCTGTAACTTGCTCAAAGCGCGGGAAAAATCGCGCGTACAAGGTGCAATTAGTTTTGGCTTTGGTTTTGCTTCTCATTGGTTGAAAAAACTGGCGCAAGAATTGCTAGCCAATCACCAAGCGCAGCAATCGTAATCTCGTAATGACTTTCGACAGTCATTCGAAAAGTACTCTAACAAGTAAAATACCAATATCAATAGACCGCATAACTTATGGAATGATGTTACACAAACGGCAATAATATACAAATAAACAAGTGCTATACAAACCAGTCCAGCGGTTACAATGATTACAAACGGAAAAGTACGTGATATTGAATAAAGGAAACTCATGTTAAGCTATTGTGAGGTGACGCAAAAACTGGTCATTTAGCAGTGATAAATGCGTTAACTCAGACATACCGAGCTTCAAAGATTTTGGCGCATGCGTTCCTGTCAAATAGATCACATTTCTATTAAAGCTGGCGACCAGTGTCTTCGGGTGCTTTTGAACAGCGGTCTGGCGCAGAAGGGGCAAACACCCCGGGCACGAAGCAGTATCAAACCGTACTTTTCGACTCCAGTGTTGCAAGATCAGCAATCCTAATGCTCTGAA
>BLFN01000780.1:2704948-2712448 GCA_014634225.1 Acropora yongei | reverse complement strand
CACTTCCAGATAACTTTCAATTCAATATTCGATGGTGGAGAGCCATCAATTTAACCGATAAACCTGGCCTGAACTTTCAACACTGATTTCATTTCGTCGTCGTAATTTTGAAAAAGTCAAAACTGCTTTGAGATTCTCATATTCCACAGATATATACAATTGACGTTAATTTTATACTTATGAGAAAATTTGATTTTTGACTGCGCATGCCCATGCAATCATTCTTTTGTCTTGTACTTGCATACACTGAGCCGCTGAGTTTCTCATACGTTGGGGTTTGAGCCCTTGATCATCAAATGAGCCCTTGATCATCAATTAGCATTTGTTGTGAATTTCAATCACTTCCTTTAGTAACAAAATAAAGGTCTGTTGCAATGATCTCTGGACGAGATTATGTAAGAATACAGTCGCAATGTGTTTATGAGGCTTTTAAGTTTAACTCCTGCCATTGAAGGAGCTAAATGGATAGATTTAGAAATCCATATTTGTCAATGTGCCTCCTTTGCCGCCGTGACGTTGAATTATAAACAAGCCCCAAGTTGTCTCATCGCCTAAAATAGTGCTTATTCAATTACTCAATGGAAACTTTTAATTAAATCATGATTTTTCTGTCCCCCTGAGTCGTTCTTACTGTCATACTGCGATGTCATCCAACATCTAGCAAGTGACCAACCCACATCAATTACGGCATCATCTGATATTTTCAGAATTCATGCCAATATTTTAACGAGGGGCGGTCTAGTTTGTCTACACACATATCGAATTCGGACCTCATAAACTGTTTTTTTTTTTATAAAAGATTCTCTCTGTCAATAATGGCGATTAGATCCTTGTAGTTGAATACACGCACTAAATAAATCGCTCACTGGCCATACATTGTTTTATACAAGGAGCACACAAATTTGCGGCCGTAACCTGTGACCTTCTTCAGGTAAGTAAGTGAGCGCTCGTTACACCAGGGACTCATATCTGAGAGGAGTGTTTTCTGCGTAACTAGATCAATATTTCAAGAGCACTGAAAAGATTTTTTTTCCTTTTAATAATCATGTGATTAACTTCTTACAAGAAAGGTAAACGCAAATTATGCCAGTGATCGGCCGAGACAACTGAACACATTTTACCAACTTTTCTTGTTTAAAGATAACTAATGGCCGTAAAATACAAATGATTTTATAACATTGCAAATTCGGATTACTTCCGAGTCTTAGATGCGGCCCGGCTTTAAGATACAATTTTTGCGGTCTCATAACCCTGGTCAATACGTGTTACAGTTTAGACTTTTTACAAAAATGTGACTTGCATTGAACCGATAAGCCGCTGTTGCTCTTGATTGAACATTTTTCCGTCACAAGATTGAGAGAACGTTTATGAACAATAAAATGAAAGAATAAACGGAAAGACTGTTTTTTGTTGTCAAAAGTTCAGTTTAGGAGCCCGCAATCATCAGAGAACCGCGGATGACCCTCATGCGACGAATAGTGCTTAATTTGTGATAGACTGTATTTATTTTTAAAAGGAAATTCAACGCTAACAAAAATGTATTGTTTTACCATTGAACCATATAATTAATCCAGACACATTGACGCCTATAGTATATTGTTTATCGTTCTATTACTTTCAATAAACCAAAGCACTTGGCGACGGAATTAGTTCTATCCTCGCATCTACTGTTTGGCCGCGTGAATGTTTATCTACAAAACGGCAGCCTAATTGTAGTATTAGGCAACTGAATTATAGTTCATTAAAAACATTCTTTAGGTTAGTATTTTGGAAAAACGCGGGCTGTTTTTCATTTGAGACCCCATGTTTGACACAGCTTATCCGCCGCTATGTTGAATATCCAGAAACCCTGGAGGCGAGGTTGTGCCGTTTTCTTCCACGTTGTTGGACCAACGAACCGCACAAACTTGTGTATTATCTGTCTGCGTCTGAACGTTCAAATTGTCCTCGGATTGATATACTTATTTTTTGGCGTAGTTTTTTTGGCGTACATTTGAGAGTTTACGAACAGCTGCCGAAATTGTCACGAAGAGTTACAAAATATTGTCGTAACACGATTGCACGTGCAACAGCACGATTGCGCAGCAAGAGGGTGTAAACTAAAAGCTAAGTCGTGGCTTGACTTAGCTAATGGTTTACGTGCAGGTGATATGGCTGTGAACGTGCGACACTATTGTTTATTCTTAACCTACAATGCCCTGATATTTTCACGTACAGACGTATCGAACGTTGGCTCTCCTGCTGTTCACTATCAAGGTCTTTTTTTGATGGAAACAGGTGGAACATGCACTAAAATACGCCTGCATTCCCTGCTAGTTGAAAGGTGATGTCATTGATCACAATATTTTCCTGCAATGTTTGCGTTCCTTAAGCCATCACAATGGGCTCTTAATATACAATACAGACAAATGCACGACGGAGCAATTAAACGTTCATTTATTGAAAGAAAAGCTGTCCATTGATTGCTTCAGGACAAAGGCAATATTTACTTGTGGGACGCAGACATGTTTAAATTGACTGATAATACCAAATATTTATCATGAGTGGCGAAAGACTTAACGTTTTTTGTTTGGAACTCTTGAGCCATGACCTTTGTTTGTTCGAACTAATAACACAACTAATCATTATTTTAGCTTAACAGAACAATGAAGTTACACATTTTGCTGCAGTCCAAGGGCACCTCTCGAGCGAAAGAATCTGTGTTCATAAACTTTCTTACCTACTAGGGGATTTCTTCTAAATTAAGTCAGCTATGTGATCTGTTCACTCTTACCCGGATAAATATGCGACAACGCACTTGACACTTTGTTTTTTACTTTTTTCACACACTTTGTTCTTTGCTTTTTATTGCTTTTAGAACAGAACTAGTAAATTTTGCATGCCCGCAGGTAGCAAAGGCTAATCTAAGCGGGTCATGCCACAGCAGATTTCCATCCGTGCTATAGATAAGACACAACCGACAACGTTGTCAAATCATCTACTTGGAACAATCATTTTTGAAATGTTTCGTTTTCTATGACCAATTTTTCTGGATTAGTGTGGATAGGTGGTCATGAAGGTGCCACGCCGCTCTTGCCCAGCCGTAGGCCCTACACATGCGCATGAGCATATCACGCGGGCAGATGTTTGATAGCCATGGACAGCTGTTTTGGTTTTGTTAGGCCTCATAATTTATTTATTTTCTATTCTAGCCCTAAATGGAGAGAATGAAGCCGTAGTGGGCTTGTTCGTTTTAGTTTTTTCCTTTTTTGCCATTCTTGAAATATTAATCCATTGGAAATGTTATTCACTTGTCATTACTAGCGGGACAGATCTCGTCAAAACAGTTTTAATTGTTAAAAGAGGTCTTCGGTCATGAACATCGTTTAGGTAAGCTGATTAGCACCTCGCTAATTGCATGCCAACGGGATAAATAATTAAGGCGAGTTTGGTGTCACGGTTCGCGGTCTTTTTGTTTGTTTATTCTTGTCGTGCCAAATATATCGACTCGCCACTTTTTTTGAGCTGATCAAATCCCAAAGATTGGCCCGCTGTCAGTTGTTTTTAGCCATATTTAAGATTCTGCGAATGTTTGGCGAAGGGGCTGAGTATGTGGCATAACTACGAAAATGTGACTTTGTTCAGATGTACATTGCATTAGACAAATACATCACAAATGCACCTGCACTGCCTCACAATGCAGGACTGGTGTATTTCAGCGTACCGAGTAACTAGGACGACCTCGTCAAACTGTGGGATAATGTGAAATTTTCTTCCTCATCAAAACAACGTGGCTGCCGAATTAATGATGAATACCCGCGCAAAAAAATAACAAAATAGGCCTGTAGACTCGCGAGCCTTTGCAATCGTGTCACTCCAAGATGGTCACCATACAACTCTCGTGAATGGCATTATGAGAAAGTGTAGACACTTTTTAGGGCGGTTGGCCGAAGTATCCTGTTTACCTTTGCGTAAGAAGGAAATTCAACAGTATTATTGCTAGAAATACCAGCTAATCATCTTTACTACATCCGATCTTCTAGGCATTAAGAAACGAGTTTGAAGTGAATACTTTCCACAACTTTATTATCCTTGCTTGAGATTGGGACTTTAAACTACTTAGGAAGTTCTCGCCTATCTTAGCGTCGAAACGACTTCTCAGGCTAACTGAAAGTGAAAGTTACTCTCCAGGCGTCAAGATTGAAGGGAGCGGCACAAATAACTGGAAAAGCAAAGATATGGCAGGGTTTTTGAGAAATGTAGAATTATAAGTCCACATTCTTTTAAGTTCACACAAGAGACTTAAAAGTCTCTTGTGTGAACTGAATCATTTCTTTTAACGTTCCTCGTCAATATCAATCGTCAATATCGAATGGTTTGTAAGTAACAGGATAAGGTTGATCTCAAACAAAAAAGATTAGAAAACTTAAAGATGATTTACTAAAACGGAAGAATAATATTTTGTTGCCGGAATGGCGGGCCCAATCACAAGTCGATTGAGAAGCTCGTGCAACCTAAACTGTGTCAAACATCCCAGTAGATTACTTTCAGATGGGCTCATAAACTAATATTCGTAAAACCAGTTGACATGTCGCGTATCGCATAAAGTCCGCATGCTTTTCCCTAGGGACATAAAGTAAACACCCGTCACTCAAGCGTATTTTAATAAGCCGTTGAATTGGACTTATTTAACTCCAAGAACGACAGTCACTGCATTATTTCCAACTGGATCATCAAGCTGAACAGAGGTAAGTGAAAAAGTCATGTTTGTAGACTTCCCACAGTCATATTTTTCTTTCGCTGTTGACGGATGTATTGAAAGGATGTGGTGTGAATGGGCATTTACAAGTAATTATTTAATCCAAAGTGCGTCTAAAAGAAACGATACATGAATTCAAGTTGATCCCGATACATTTCTCATTAATCGTTTTCGATCGAATCGATGACATGATCACGCCCAACGTCGGAAAGAGAATAGCCACATATTTCCGTGGATAAAAAAGGAGTTTAATAGCAGGTTGTTCTGTAACGTAAAAGGTCTTACTTAAGCTCAAGCTGCCGTCTTGAGCACTGGGTTTTCTTGTCGGACGTTTTGCAGTGATATTGAATCTGCAAATGACCCTTTTGATAAGTGGTGTGCCGGCGTGCCGTATGCAACATAACTGATTCACCTTACGAATATTCAATTCTGAAACATGGACAAATAATTTTGAAACCAGTCAAATGAAGGTTGCCGTACTCCCAAGAGATGAACCTGACTTCTACAAACCCCTGGTTATACCGAATAATGTGACTCGGCCAACGGTAAACGTTCACCACAAAGTGATAAAAAAAAACTCAGCTGTGTTCGGTGTTAAATTTTTTTTTCTTAAACCACAGAAAAACATTACAAATATCCAGACAACCATTTGTCTTTGTTGTTTGGATGATGATTTTTACTTTCTTCAGCCGGCGTGATATGTATCGCACTTTCCTCAGGTTGCTTTTCCCGGAAGTGCACGAAATATATAACTTTCAAGTATTGCATAATGAAAGTTGGCGAGAAAACTTTTAATGTTCGACGGCTATGAACGTAACCGATGAACCCGGCCTGCGTTCTTTACACTGATTTCATTTCGATGTCGTCATTTTGACAATGTCAAACCCGTTTTGAGATTAACTGACGTTAATTTGGTACTCATGGAAAATTTTAATTTTTGGCTGATTGGTTTTGTCTTTTACTTGCATACACTGACGAGATAATGAGTTTCAAAGACTACGTTTACACAAGAGCAAAAGTTACCTGATTCGTGATGAATCAGGAACGTTCTGATACCGGATTCTTGTTAGTGTTTACATACAAAACATGAATCCGGTATAAAAAGGTCCCAATTTTGTCGTGAATCCGGAATGTTATAAATCCGGAATCCAAAGTGGAAACTTTGTATCCGAATGATACCCTTGATCCGAAACGTTTTCGTTCGTGTAAATGGTTTATTTAACGCTCTAGTCTAAACAAATAAGCCCTTGAGCAGCAATTTGTACTTGTTGTGAATTTCCTTTAATAGAATCACTTCCTTTGAACTGCCTGATGAGATCTTTGATAACAATCTTAATATACAGTTGTCATATTCTTATTAGAACGAGTCTCAAGGTCAAAGCAAGGTAAGGACCGTCCAATATTGCTTTTGCTTCTACGTTATTAAATTAGCTCAGTGCTTTCAATAATTTTACTGAAGTTCATTTTTTATTCTACGGTTGTCTGCCTGTGCGTTGCAAAAGTTTACCGGAAATCGCAAAATGAGTGTGTGCAAAACGCCACTTATTTCTGCGCTGTTCCTCTCTCTAAGATCGACTCACCTTGAAAACATCTTCCAATGTAGTATTTCGTGTTTCAATTTATCTCGTCGCGACATTGCATCGTTTTTTTTTATTATTTTGCTGTTGTTTTTTTGTTTTGTTTTGTTTTTTTTCTTTTTCGTCTTCTTGCTATTTCCGGCTGTACTCTATGGTTTAAATTTCAGAAATGTCTAGTCTTCTGTTTGAACGAACCCTCATCACCTCCTTTCGTACTCTTCAAACCCTTGGCTCTTACTTTCTCAGAGGCGCATTCTTTCGCCAACTGAGCACATAGGGTCTTCTCTGTCTCTCTCAATTAATGCAACCGCTCAAATCAATGCTCTTTTTTACCACAACACTAACTAAGCATTTCCACAATGATAGAACTTGTGTCGGTATTTATTAGCATAGTTAATTAACACTAATTGTACGTGCAAATACTCTGCGTGGTATGTAGCCGATTGTGCATATTTAAGTCGTCTGTGATTTATGCGGAGTCAGTTGCATAGATCTGTTACAGAACTGTTTCCATATTCTTGTAGAAATCATTTTCAGCTGACAGACATTTGCCACCTTCAAGTTGACTGGGTCGCAAAACCAATTTTAACATGACAAAATAAGTAGGCGCTTCCAAATATTCTCAGGTTATGTACTCAAGTCCTACAAACGTTTCTAAAGGTTTTGGCGTGCACCGGTTTCAGGGATACAAACGAAAAAAAAGGGTCGTTCTAACTTATTGCTGTCGTCCGATGCGTTTAATCAAAGCGGAAAAGATGTTGACACCATGTTTTTAAGGTTAGTGGTTTTAAGATAACTGGTCGTCCTAAAGTAAGCAGATTGACACAGATTAGTTCCTGCTTCCATTTAAATGGTAAAAAAGCTTTCTTTTAATGAGATTGGAATCAAAGGAAAGCAGAATTATAACTACTTTGAAAAGCTTTAATATAATCCGATTGGCATTCAAACAAGTGTGTTTATGATAAGCTATGTCGTTCAATAGTTTTCTTCATCAGAAATGGTTTCAATCAAATTCACTTCATCACTTTCTTAGCGCACATGACACATCTTCGTTGGTGTTCTTTAGTAATACAGCAATTACTTCCAAATCATTTCATCCCGCTGCTGAGTTGGAAATACTTGTTTTCTCTCAGACAGAAATAAAGGTGGCTTTGTCTAATACAAACTTCCCTTTCGTTTCTGCTC
>BLFN01000780.1:2692448-2694948 GCA_014634225.1 Acropora yongei | reverse complement strand
TCCCGCAGACATGTTTTTCTTTCGCTGTTGACGGATGTATTTAATGGATGTGGTGTGAATGGGCATTTATGAGTAATTATTTAATCCAAAGCGCGTCTAAAAGAAGCGATACATTTCTCATTAATCGTTTTCGATCGAATCGATGACATGATCACGCCTAACGTCGGAAAGAGAATAGCCACAGATTTCCGTGGACGAAAAAGGAGTTTAATAACAAGCTGTTCTGTAACGTAAAAGGTCTTACTTAAGCTCAAGCTGCCGTCTTGAGCACTGGGTTTTCTTGTCCGACGTTTTGCAGTGATATTGAATCGGTAAATAATAATATAAAATAATGTGACTCGGCCAACGATAAACGTTCACCACAAAGTGATAGCAAAAACCGTGCCAACACTCAGTGGTGTTCGGCGTTAATTTTTTTTCTTTCTAAAACCACAGAAAAGACATTACAAAAATCCAGACAACCATTTGTCTCTGTTGTTTGGATGAAAAAATTTACTTTCTTCAGCCGGCGTGCATGATACGTATCGCACTTTCCTGCTCTTTCCGGAAGTGGACGAAATAGATAACTTTCAAGTATTGCATAATGAAAGTTGGTGAGAAAACTTAATATTCGATGGTTGTAACCGATGAACCCTGCCTGCGTTTTTAACACTGATTTCATTTCGAAGTCGTCATTTTGACAATGTCAAACCCGCTTTGAGATTAACTGACGTTAATTTGATACTCATGGGAAATTTTAATTTTTGGCTGGTTGGTTTTGTCTTTAACTTGCATACACTGGCGAAATAATGAGCTTCAAAGACTACGTTTACACTAGAACAAAAGTTACCGGATTCGTGACGAATCACGAACGTTGTGATACCAGATTCTTGTTAGGGTTTACACACAAAACATGAATCCGGTACAAAAAGGTCCCAATTTTGTCATGAATCCAAAGTGGAAACTTTGTATCCGTATACTCTGAATCCGAAACGTCACAGTTTCGTTCGTGTAAATGGTTTATCTGACGCTCAAGTCTAATCAAATAAGCCCTTGAGCAGCAATCACTTCCTTTGCACTGCCTGATGAGATACAGTTTCGTTCGTGTAAATGGTTTATCTGACGCTCAAGTCTAATCAAATAAGCCCTTGAGCAGCAATCACTTCCTTTGCACTGCCTGATGAGATCTTTGATAACAATCTTAATATACAGTTGTCATATTCTTATTAGAACGACTCTCAAGGTAAAAGCAAGGTAATGACCGTCCAATATTAGTGCTTTCAATAATTTTACTGAAGTTCATTATTTATTCTACGGTTGTCTGCCTGTGAATCCGGAAATCGCAAAATGAGTATGTGCAAAACGGCACTTAATTCCGCGCTGTTTCTCTCTCTAAGATCGACTCACCTTGAAAACATGTGTTGTATGTGTTGTATTTCGTGTTTTAATTTATCGCGTCGCGACATTGCATCGTTTTTTTCTTTTATTTTGTTTTTTGTTTTTTTTTTTTCTTCTTGCTATTTCCGGCTGTACTCTACGGTTTAAATTTCAGAAATGTCTAGTCTTCTGTTTGAAGGAACCCTCATCACCTCCTTTCATACTCTTCAAACCCTTTGCTCTTACTTTCTCAGACGCCCTTTCTTTCGCCAAGCACTTAGGGTCTTCTCTCTCTCTCAATTAATGCAACCTCTCAAATCAATGCTCTTTTTTACCACAACACTAACTAAGCATTTCCACAATGATAGAACTGTTACCATATTCTTGTAGAAATCATTTAATCATATTAAAACCAATTTTAATATGACAAAATAAGGAAGCGCTTCCAAATATTCTCATTCAATAGGAAAATGGGTTATTAATGTCGACGGACTGCTGGTGATACTTTTAGGAATGCAGAAGGTTCTGTACTCAAGTCCCACAAACGTTTCTAAAGGTTTTGGCGTGCACTGGTTGTAGGGATACAAACGAAAGAAATCACAGAGACGCTAAGGGATCGTTCTAACTTATTACTCTCGTCCGATGCGTTTAATCAAAGCGGGAAAGATGTTGACACCATGTTTTTAAGCTTAGTGGTTTTAAGTTACGTTTTTGCTAACTGGTTCTCCTAAAGTAAGCAGATTGACACAGATTAGTTCCTGCTTCCATTTAAATGGTGAAAAAGCTTTTTTTAATGAGATTGGAATCAAAGGAAAGCAGAATTATAACTACTTTGAAAAGCTTTAATATAATCCGATTGGCATTCAGACAAGTGTGTTTATGATAAGCTATGTCGTTCAATAGTTTTCTTCATCAGAAATGTTTTCAATCAAATTCACTTCATCACCTTCTTAGCGCACATGACACATCTTCGTTGGTGTTCTTTAGTAATACAGCAATTACTTCCAAATCATTGACTTTCAGTGATTCATTTCATCCCGCTGCTGAGTTGGAAATACTTGTTTTCTCTCAGATAGAAATAAAGGTGGCTTTGTCTAATACAAACTTCCCTTTCGTTTCTGGTCAGTTCCTAGCAGCACCCGGC
>BLFN01000780.1:2670482-2673791 GCA_014634225.1 Acropora yongei | reverse complement strand
CTAGTTGATTAGCACCTAATTGCGTGCCGACGAGACAAATAAATAGTTTGAGGGCCATTTTGGCGTCACGGCTCAATATTTCCTCATCTCTCTATTCTTGTCGCGTCAAATATATCGGCTTGTCACTTTTACAAGCCAATGAAATACCAAAGATCGATGGGGCTATCAGTTCTTTTTGGCTCTATTTCAAAATTCGGCGGTTGTTTGGCAAAGTGGCTGAGTGTATTGCAGATGTGACTTTATTGAGCTGTACAACGCAATAGACAATTACAATACAATAAAAATACTGCTGCGCCGCCTCTTTGCGTAAGAAGGAAGTTCAGCAATGTTAAAGTTACCGAAAAACCCGTTAGTTTTGACTACATCCGATCTTCTCGGCATTGAGAAAAAAATTTAAAGTGAATGCTCTCCCCAACTTGATCATAATGGTGTTCCTTGCTTGGAATTCTGATTTTCGTTTTAGTAAATTCCCGCGAAGAAATGATTTCACGCAATAAAAAAGTTGTTTCATGCTTCGTCAAAACTTTTTCAAGAGCGAAGAGTCAGGCGGAAAAAAAAATCCAATGGTTTGCAAGAAACAGGACAAGATTGCCGATTAGATAAAGATTAGAAAACTTAAGATGATTTACTAGAACGAAAGAAATAATATTTTGTTTCCGCAATGCATAAACGGTGGGCCTAAACACATGCAGTGATTGAAGTTCGTGCCACCTCAACTGACATTCTGAACCAGTTGGAATATCTTTAATTTTCAACTCAGTTGGAATGTCACAAAGCTTTAGTAAAGCTTTCGGAAGCGTTAAACTTGAAAAGCAGTTGACATGTCGCGTGGCCCGTCCCAGGAGATTAATTTACACCTGTCATTCAAGCGTAATTTAATAAGGCAATAACTCTGAACCTATAGTTCACTCCATTTCACGATTACATTATTTCCACCTGACTCGTCCAGCTGGATAGAGGTAAGTGACTAAGTTATGTTTGCCGACTTTCCGCTGGGACTGTCGTGTTTCTATTTTGCTGTATCCGGAAATATTGAAAGGCTGTGGTGTAAATAGGATTTACAAGTATTTTTTTATCCAAAGCGCGTTTCAAAAAGGCGATAAATGTCTCATAAATCGTTTTAGATCGAATCGATGACATGAATGATGACCCGTAACAGTGGGACGAGAATAATAACAAATTTTCGTGGATGCTCAAGGTTTCTTGCGCAGCAGGAAAACGGCCATGAAGTCACTCTCTATTCGAAAAAACGAGAATTAACTTTTGTTATTCAGTGATAAGGAAACGCGTGGTCCTGTTTTACGTTGAGGTTTATCCGGCAACGCAAACAAACGAGGAAAGCAAAGACAACCATTGTATTTCTGTTGTTTGAATGGTGATTTTTTTCTTGTGCAGGCTAGCACACATGATATGAAACCAACACTCGAGCACTTCCCGGAAGTGTTCCATACAGATAACTTTAAAATATCGAACAGTGAAACTTATCTGAGATAATTTTCAATATTCGATGGTCATCAACTTAAACCGATGAGTTCGGCCAGCGTTTTTAACACTGATTTCATTTTGTAGTCGTAATTTTGACAAGGTCAAAACTGCATTGAGATTCGCAAATTGTTCCAGAGATTTACAACTGACTTTAATTTGATACTTGAGGGAATTCTTTGCGCGTGCAACCATTTTTTGTCGTTTACTTAGACACTGACGAGCCGGTCAGTGTTCAATCAAATGAGTCCTTTAATTTGCATTTGTTGTGACTAATTTCAATCACTTCATTTGAGCAGCCTGATGAAATCTTTGATACAAACAGTCTTTATACAAAATTGTTATATTCTTATTAGAACAACTTTCGAGGTCAAAACAAGGTGATGACCGTCCATTATTGGTTTTTGCTTTTACATTATTAAATTAAGTCATTGCTTTCACTAATTTTAAGTTCATTTTTTAGTCTACGGTTGCCTGCCTGTGCGTTGCAAACTTGCCAAAGGGTCAAGTTTACCGAAAATCGGCAGGTTATTTACCCGCCGTTAACTACACGAAAAGCTCATATTTTCTCCAATTCTCTACAAATCTAACATTTTTCTCAAAATCTTGTCAAAATCTCAAAATAACACTTAAGAATATATCTCAAGACCTGGTAAATGCTGGTTAAATGGCAGTCGCGTGATCATCAGAAAGTATGCGCTACTTTGGGGGCCATTGATAGTTTTAGCCATGTTTCAACAGTATCTTGTTGACTTTTTCGAGACACCAGTTGTTGCAAAGAATTTCTAAAATTGTTTCCTTTCTAATTCTTCCGTTGAATGGAAGTTATGCATAAGCAAACAAGCTTATGAGCCATGACCTCTTTGTTTGTTCAACTAATGACGCAGATTTTAGTTTGACAAAAAATGAAATTGCACGTTTTGTAGCAGCCAAAGGGCACATCCTGAGTAAAAGAATTTTGTTCCCTAAAAGGGGTTTTCTACTAAATTAAGTCAGTCTGATGAATATGTGACAACGCACTTAACACTTAACTGTTTCTTACTTTTTTCACACACATTACACTTCACATTTTTTTTTTGTTTGTTTTTAGAACAGAACTAGAAAAACTTGGAAGCTCGCAGGTAGCAACGGCTAATCTAGGCAGGCCATGCGACAACAGTTTTCCATCCGTGTTATAGCTAAGAGATAACAGACAAAGTTTTCAAATTTATCATCTGGAAACAATTTTTTCGAAATGTTCCGTTTTCCATGATCAATTTTTTTTTTTTTGTGGATGGGCTGTCATGAAGGTGCCACATCATGCTTGTAAACGTACATTGCTAATGACAATATCCCTCAGGCAGTTGGCAGCCATGGACAGCTGTTTCCATTTTGTTAGGCCTCATTATTTGTTTATTTAACTTTTATTCTCGGCTAGCCCTAACCGGAAAGAATTAAGCCGTAGTAGGCTTGCAGTTTTGTTTTTCCTTTGCTGTTGTTTTTGAAATGCTTATCCATTCGAAATATTATTCTGTTGTCATTTAATAAGAGCCGGATATATTTCTTCAAAACCGATTAGATGTCTTCGGCCATGTATATCGTAGACATGGCTTAGTGCCTTTTCAACTTTCTATTCTTGTCGTGTCGAATGCATCACTTTTAAGCAGCTGAGATCTCAAAGATTGATGTTGCAAGGCCATGTTCAAGAATTGAGAAGGATTTGCTAAATAAATGCGATTAAATAGGGGTTGGGTTTGTGGTAGAACTAAATCACACCGCAATTCCGGTTGACAAGGTGGGTCAGTGAAAATCATAATCGTTCCTCGTCATTCTTTATTTGGTTGTTAT
>BLFN01000780.1:2660482-2662982 GCA_014634225.1 Acropora yongei | reverse complement strand
GTAAATGGCAATCCTAAATTATTCCATGATTCTCGTCAAAATTTCGAATTTTTACAATGCTTCACTGATTTCTCCACAATGAAAGCTAAACAAACAAACTGTCTTCAAGGTCAACCTGAAGTTTGCGTGCCGCTAAATGTTCTAACAAAGCGCTTTTCGCACGGATAATGGTTCAATAAAAAAAGGAACATCTAATTATCTACACAAACAAAACGACTGAGGTATAGTTAGCAACTGAAGAACTACAATTATTACAAGGCAATTGAATCTGTCATGCAGTCTGATTTATATAGCTATAAATATTACGGCCACACCTGCACACGGTCCTAAAATTGATTATCTGATGGATTCGACAAACAACTCTGTGGGAATTTTTCAAGCATGATAGGTCGTGTGCGATCGCTACATCAACACGACCTCAGTACGAGAGGCGGGCTGATTCGTTTGCTGAGAGGAAGTCAAATCTGCAACATATGAAATTTAATCGCGGTCCTTAATAGAGAAATCTTTGTTTTCCTGGATCGAAAAGGAAGAGACGTAGATCTACTGACCTTAGGACAAAAGCTGCTTAAAAGCTTTGGCCCTTGAAAGCAGGTTAAATGGATTGATATATATTAACATGGCAATCCAAAGGAAAACCAATATATCTGGTCTCTCATGCGGCCGTTTATGTCTGCTTTGGAGACCCTTCTCGGAAAGCAGACTTGTTCACAAAGAATTCAGTTGAGTGAAAGAAAACTGTACACACTCCTTGTCGGTAAGTTTACTGATCACACTCCACCAGTCGCGTTTAACGAGCAGTTTGGATCTGTTAGAGACTAGTTCCTTGAGAAACAAGAGCCTAATATCTTGTATCACTTTTGTTCCAAATTCGAACGACGCCGCCGACTTAAACTCATTTCAATTGCATTTCGGCTCCTTTCTCGTTTTCAAGCTTCGGTAACGTTTCGGCGATGCAAGGTTGGTGGACAGGGAATGGTCGCCTTTATGATGTATATTCAGAGTTCGAGTCGCAAACACGATCATGAGAGTGAGTTTGTCAATTTGTCAATTTGTCTTCCGATGTTTTTTCCTCGCGAGCGAACAGTCGACTTTGTGTCAACTTCTAAACTTACTTTAATTTTAATTTTATGTTATTTAATTCGATTTTTGGTGTCCACAAACTGAGTAAAAAACTTATGCTTGGTTAAGAAAACTCTAGGACTCTAAAAAAATTTTACCATATCTATGACTCCTGAAGACAGAAGCCGAACGGGAAAGAAACAATTAAGGACAAGAGATAAGTTTCTGTTGTTTTTTTTTTCTAGTCATTTATTTTAACACTCAAGTTTTATCTTTGGTATTCGTTACTATACTTGCCTACAAATTCAAGGCGCTGTAATATTCTCAAAAAGTGAACCATCAATTTTCAATGGGCCTGGACCTTTTACCGGTCATGATCAGTGCTGTGGGCTGGTAAGTAGTTTCGTAATTCTAATCTGCGGAAACCTCACTTCACAAGGAAGAAAACAATTTGTTTCCGCCCTTAATCGCTTTCTTTGCCAAATTTATGAATGCTCAATAACAATTATTGTAAACACGACATAGTTATCGGTCCGTTAAACCTCTGAACGAAACGCAATTGGCATGAAACCGACAGGCTAAACAATTTCAAGCAATTAACACAATCCTTGCACGCAAACGGGTTTGTTCCCCGTGCATTCGTAAATTCAGTTCGCATGGGTACAAGTATTTATTCCATCTAGTCGATACGCCAATTCAATCAATTCGTTTTCAAGGTCCTAAAATATTTTATTCCCTTCGTTTTTTCCTTGGAAAAGGTATATATATATATGTATATTTATATATATAGTAGGTGCGGAGTCTTCTCTGAGTAACAAAGCTTGTTACTGGTTCCTGATGAGCGTTGCGAAAGAGTGACAATACGAATAACTAGAGCATTCGTTGTTCCTAATTCAGTGTCATGTGTACGCTGACGCGATCACCAGATAAATTATCATGTAATTTTTAGATTCCATGCATGTCGAGTCTTGTTTACTGAGTCGTGAATAGATATCATGGAATCGGTTTGTATCAAGTTGTCTTTTTGTCTCCGAGTTCTATTTATGTGTTGAGCGGCGTCAACACTTAAAACTGATTACTTCCCGGTATCATCATCCTTCAAGTTCTCAGTTTTTAATTGCTTGTTGCAGTGTACTCTATTGTATCTGTTGTATTTGAGTTCGTCAGCTCAAACCAACTTACAACTTTAGGGCACAAATTCTAAATCCTCCGCTGGGTTCAATGGTCTTTTAAATCCGGTCAAAACCACTAAGTCTAACCACAAGATATTTGTTGAAAATTCATAGACGGGTCAAAACGGGAAAATCGCCTTCAGTCTATTCTTTTCAATCACTCTTTCCTCAGCGCATATCAACATGAATTGCTGACTATTTTATGCCAAGAAGACGCTCTCGATCTAGGCACGTAAAACTAGTTTGATTTGTTTGTTTTAAGTGCG
>BLFN01000780.1:2607348-2610482 GCA_014634225.1 Acropora yongei | reverse complement strand
GTGCCGTGTGCAAAGAAGCTGATTCTGACCACACGAAAGTTCATTGCGAAAACACGGACAAATAATTTTGAAAGCAATTAAAAGAAGGTTGCCGCACTCCTAAGAGATGACCGCTACAAAGCCCTGCTTAAGACACGAATACTGCGACTCCGGCTACGATAGACGATCACCACAAAGTGATAGATGAAAAGGCGCCAACGTTTAGCGGCGTTCGGCGTCAAACAATGTTTTTTCTCTGAGACCGCTATAAAAGATTACAAAAATCGAGTTGTTAACGCTGCTTAAGGCTACTTCTATCAGGGAAATGGCTATTATCTCACTCAAAATCACAAAACGGAAATATAGTAGATTTTGTAGTACGAGACAGATCACAATAATAAGCTTTTGTTATTCTCAGCGATAACGCTTAGTCCTGAAATCTCCCATGGCCACGATTTAGCCCGAAAAGCAAACGAACAAGAAAAATTAAGGCAAAAAACATTTCATTCCTATCATTTGAATGATGATTTTCACATTCTTCGTCCGATATCATATGTATCCAAAATTTGAGCACTTCCTGGAATTGCTCAAAACAGACAAGTTTCAAATATTGCCACATTCGATGGTGGAAAGTCATCAACTAGAACTTGAGGAGTTAACCGACAAACCCGGCCTGCATTTAAACGCTGATTTCATTTCGTATTCGTAATTTTGACAAGGTCAAAACTACCATGAGATTTCCTGATTATTCCACAGATTTTTCAACTGATGTTAATTTGATACTTATGGGTAATTTTAATTTTTGGCTCAGTCTAGCCCTTGCACGTGTGCGTTGCTTGCATACACTGGCGAGTCGCTGCGTTTCTCAAACGCTCAGGTTCGATCACTGAAGTGAGCCCTTGATCAGCAATTTGCATTTGCTGTGAATTTCAATGACTTGCTATGAATTGCCCGTCGAGTTCTTTGACAACATACTCTGAAGTCGTAATATTCTTATCAGAACAACGCTCCGGCAGGTCAAAACAAGGTCATGCATGACCGTCCAATATTGGTTTTGATGTAAAATTGTTAAATTACCTCATTGCCTTCACTGATTTTAAGTTCACTTTTTGTCTAAGGTTGTCTACCTGTGCGTTGCAATTTGAAACAAAACCAAGTTTACCGAAAATCGCATGTGATTATATGAAATACACCACTTATTTCCTCACTAACTGTTTCTCTGTCTGAGATCGATTGACCGTGAAAATATCATATTTCAATTTATCTAGTCGCGACATCGCATAGTTTTTTTTCCTTAGTATTTCCGGAGGCACTCTAAGTTGTGTTTAAATGGCACAAATGTCCAGTCTTTTGTTTGAAGAAACCCCCATCACCTCCTTTCAAACTCTTCAAACCCATGGCTCTTATTTTCTCAGGTGCCCTTTTTTTCGCCCAGTACATAGGGTCTTCTGTCTTTCAGCTGAGCTGATAGACTTTTGCCACCTTCAAGTTGATTGAGTCGCAAAATCAATTTTAACATCAAAAAACAAGGAAGTGGTTCCTAATATTCTCATGGAAGAAAAACAAGGACCTCTTTCCCGAGAAAACCTTACTGAATGCAGAAAGTTTTTTTCTACAATTTTAGCCTCACTGCCTCCTTCCAAACAAAGGCTGTGAAAGCTGCTCATGAACGAAAGTGAATGTATGAATATGTCGGTCATTGAAGAAAAGACGCATTTTGTTCAATACTGAACGACTTCTTTCAAGTGCATTGACTTTTACGGCACGGTTATTAGTTCAGCAGGAATACAAGAATTTTCTTATCACAATTTGTCTTCTCAGGAAAGGTCTTTTTTTACATTTCTGTTTGTTCAGGTGTGCTCGGTGACGTGAAATTTAATCGCAACTTGACCCAAGAGTACAGCTGTGGGAAAAAAAATCAACCAAATGATGCAAAATGTACCCTGCGGAGATTCATTTCGAGTTATTTGAAAGGGTCACCGGTCTTCCCTCTTTCTTAAATCATTCTGAAAGTATTCCTTTTTTTTCAGTGTACGATCCTCGGAACTAACGAGGAAGGCCGCAAAAATTCAGGCTCAAACGCGGGAGTCGAACCCTGACCTCTGCGGTGCTGGTGAATATTCCGAGTTGAAATATTTTTCATGTATTAACATCATATATATAGATATGAAAATACTTTGAAACTAAAGCGGGAAACCATCAAGAGAGGGATGATAAATGCGATTAGCTTACACGATAACATAACGTACCGTATGTATTCCAGTTTCTGTTGACCCTAAATGTAAATCTATCTACTGAGGTTGACAGAGATCCCCTTGAGTTGTTCTTAAGCGAAGAATGTTTCCATTTTACTGGGATTGATCCCATTAAACATACTTCCGTAGGATTTAATGCCTCAATTTGTTCTGCGTCTAACATTTCCCATGTTTCTTCTTCTCTAATGCGTTGCTAAAGAAGGAGCGAGGTCCGATTCCTTCGTAAGTGATCGTGCTGCTCTTGTTTGCGGCGATTTTGTCGTGTTTTTTTCCTTGACTATAATCTTTGAGCCATTGCATTCATCTTCCTGGTGGAGCTGCCATTTTCTTTGAACAATACTAATAATTGCTCTGCAAATGTAACATTACAAGTGATGATATTAACAACTTCTTGAAATCACGTTTTGCGACATTAATCATTGTGATTGTACCTCCTGCTTTCAGTAAACTGAACCAACACATATTAAGGGGTATCTTTCTTCTTGTGAGCAAGTTGTCTACACGCGAATGTTTATCCAAAACCGAACCTCCTAGGTTGGCTTGTAAACACTTTTGTCGATTGACGCGAAAAATGATAAGGTGATGGTTGACCGCTCCACCAAGTTACTTCCAAAGGCAGCGAAGTTATCAGTCACGAAAATGATACACGAGCTTTTTTCAAGCAAATCAAGTTGAAACGCCATTTAGCCCATGATTCTCACTACGATTTCTACTTTTTATAGTGGTCTATTCGCTCTCCTTAGTGAAGATAGAGCCTCCTTCAACTGCCATTTTACTGGGATCAACGCCGTCGCGATGCCCCATTACGTCGTCAAAATAGTCGAAGTAAGGAAAGCCATCTTGATTGGCTTGATTCCTGCTTCCCCGGTTTTCTGTGACTTTTGCTTAAGCTGTTTATAC
>BLFN01000780.1:2594848-2602348 GCA_014634225.1 Acropora yongei | reverse complement strand
AGAAATTGAAGGAAGCAATCTCCTCGCCTTTTCAATTTATAACCAAGCAAGTTGAAACTGGGAAAACAATATATACCATTCCCGGCTATGCATCGCCGATGCAGCTGTAAGCCAGTAGCCAGTAAAAAATGAAAGTCACTTTTTCACTTTTGAAGAGTGTTACAATACTTCGATTATTGAAGCATAAAACCAAAGAGAAACTTGTAGGTTATGACAAAATGAATAAGAAAACAATTCTTCTACCGAATTCTTCTACTGCACGCAAAATCAGTGCGAGAGACGGGCTAACTCGTTTGCTGAGTGGAAGTCAAGCAGTTCTTGCTTAAAGATACTTATTTTGGGAGGAGGAAGTTTGGGAGATCCAGTCTGGTCTCAGGACAAAAGTTATTAAAAAGCTTTGGAATTTGAGAGAGGCTTCAATTGGTTGATATTTGTTGTGCATGTGGTAATCCAAAGGAGAATTAATGTATCTATCCTCCCTCGCAGCTAATAATACGCATGATGTCATCCCTTGGGGTAGACAAGCTATTGCCGGGCTAGTTCGTGTCACAGACCACTTTCACACTCAGCAGAGGTGAGCGACCAAAGCACTAAAGCGCTTAAACGGTAGAAAAACAGAGGTACACGCTCCTTGTCGGTAAGTTTATCGATCACACTTCGCCAATGGCGTTTAACAAACAGTTTGGATCTTTTTGGACTAATTTCGTCTGTAATTTTGTGTCGTTCTTGTTCCAAATTTTAACGATGCCGTCGATTGGGAAACTAATGTCATTTGCATTTCGGCAGCTTTCTCATTTTCATCCTTTGGGAAGTCCTCGCCGATGCATTGCTGGTGGAAAGGGAACTGAATGCTCGGCTTTTATAATGTATATTAAGAGTTCGAATTCAAAACTCGATGATATGAGTTTGTCAGACCTCTATTTTTCTTGCGATGTGTCTTCTTCGCAAATAATCCCCATTGCTCCTAAGTTCTTAATTAACATGGATTTAGATTTGAAGTTATTCAATTCGATTTTGAGTGTCCATAAACAGAGTAAACCACTTGTATTCGGCTAAAGGAAACTCGAGGGGACTCGAGAAAATTATCATGACAGCGTTGACACCTGAAGGTGGCAAAAGGCAATTGATATGAAACCCACAGGCTAAATAATTCACTCAATTAAGATAATCCTTGAACCAAAAAAAAGCATTATCCAACCACTTGTGGCTTATAGACTTACCGAAAAATCGTCCAACCGTGACGTTCAGAAATCATCCAACGTTGAGGTTTAGACATAATGAGTCTGAAATTTTTAACACCAATTTTAAAACCAATTTTAACACCAAAAAAATTAGGAAGTGCTTCCGCGAATTCTAATTTAAGAAAAATGGGTTATTCAAGACGGATTGCTGGTGATATTTTTACGAATGCAGAGGATTTTGTATACTCAAGTCCCACAAACGTTTCTAAAGGTTTCGGCGGGCACTGGCTGCAGGTACAAACGCCGAAACAAATCACCGAGACGCTAAGGGGTCGTTTTACGTTATTAGTCTCGTCCGATGCATTTAGTCAAAGCGGAAAAGGTGTGTGTGGTAAAAAAGCTTCTTTTTTTACTACGAGATTGGAAACAATTATAACTTCTTTGAATCGCTTTAACATAATCCGATTGCCATCCAAACAAGTGTGTTTATATAGTAGTTTTTTTCTTCGGAAATGGTTTCGATCAAAATTCCGATCATTTTCTGGCCGCAGATGACACATCGTCATGGGTGTTACTAATACAGCAATTACTTCCAAATCATTGACTTTCAGAGATTCATTTAATCCCGCTGCTGATTAGGAAATGCTTGTTTTTTCTCGAATAGAAATGAAAGTGGCTTTGTCCAATACAAACTTTCCTTTCGTTTCTACGCAGTTTAATCATAGTTACTATTAACTATGGTTTAATATACGGAGCGCACTTTGCAATCATCTTTACACGGAAGACCAGCACGTGGCCAGTTAATTTTGTCTTGCGTTTTTATGTTTTTTGTTGTTTTTCTTTTTCTTATTTAACCTGTTTGCTTTTTCTTCGGTTGATAACATGGGCAGTTACGGCTATGAAATCTTTTTTTTTTCACTTTTTCACTTCGTGGGTCATTCTTATTGCACAATAACAAAACGGAAAAACCAAAAACTCGCTTAGAAATCCATAATTGTCGATGTACCTCTTTAGCTACGTTGAATTATAAACAAGCCCAAAGTTGTCTCATCGCCCAAAATCATGAGTGCTTATTCAATCACTCAATAGAAGCTTTGAAAGAAATTTATAACTTTTCCTCTCATATTGCCATGTCATCCGACATCTGGCAAGTGGCCAACCCACATCTGCCATTTCCAGAATTCTTGCCAACCTTAACATAATATTTGAACGAGGGACAGTTTAGGTTTGTCTTGTCCGCATATCGAATTCTGTCCTTATGAACTGTTCTTTTGTATTAGATCCTCTCTGTCAGTAATGGAGATTTTAATTCTTCCAGTTGTATACACATAGAAAACTGAATAAATAAATCTCTTATAAGTTCGTTCATGCGACGAGCACATGCATTTCTCCAACTTTTCATGTTAAAGTAAACGTATAAAATATTGACAATGGTTTTAAAACTAAATAGATGACTAAAATTAGAAAGGTAAACAACAGGCGTTTCAAAACTCCCAGTAATAATGAACACTGACTAGTCAACAAAATAGTCAGCGCAAGCCTATTTTCAAGTTGAGCACACAACTCTCATTGTGAGAAGGCATACACATTTTTTTAGTGCGGTTTAGTGTCATGTTTACTTTTTAAGAAAACATGGAATCATTACATACGTCGTCAAAACTTTTGCAAGAGCAAAGAGCCAGCCCGAGAAAAAAAATGGCACGATTTGTTAGTAAGAAGGTAAGATTGACCCCCACACCATAGATTTCCCAACGGACTACTGCATGGACCACCTCAAGGCAAAAATATTGATGGACAGGAAAATACATACATATTTAGCTCGCTAAATTTAGCGGTTTGCAAGACAGCTTTATCATTGATGATACGAGATTAAGGCTAACATATATATGCAACTGTAAGGGGAAGAATTATTGTGACCTCCCACACATACGGAAAAAAGTATTCTGTCCTCATAAACTGTTTTTCTTTAATCGATTCTCTCTAACGGTTTGTTTGCGTTCCTTAAGTTATCAAAAGGGTCTCTTTAGATACAAAACAAACAGCTGCACGACAGAGTAATTACAAGGATATTTATTGAAAGAACATCTTTCAATTGATTGCTTTAAGACAAAGGCAATATTTAATTGAAAGACGCAGACATCTTTAAAATAACTGAGAATACCAAATATTTATCATGAGTGGCACACGACCTGATGTTTTTTGTTTGGAACTCTTATGAGCCATGACCTTTGTTTGTTCCAACTAACCACGCAACTAATCGTTGTCTTAGTTTATCAAAACAATAAGCAGAAGAATCTTTGTTCACAAACTTTCTTGCTTAGCAGGGGGGTTCCATCTAAATTAACTCAGCTATGAGACCTGCTCGCTCATAAATACGCGAAACCACAAACACTTTATTATTTATTCATTTTTCATTCTAGTCCTAACTGGAAAGAGTGAAACCGTGGTGAGCTTATTCATTGAAGCGTTTCCTTTGTTGCCATTCTTGAAATGCTCGTCCATTCGAAAGATTATTAGTCTCCTTCGCAGCCGCTCGGGCCGGAGTCACGCAACGCTCGTTGCGTGACTCCGGCCCGAGCGGCTGCGAAGGAGACTAAAAGATTATTCACCTGTCATTAAGAGCCGGATAGATTTCGTCGAAACAGCTTAAACTCTTAAAAGAGGTCTTGGGCCGTGAAGAGCGTAATGCTAGTTGATTAGCACCTAATTGCATGTCGACCAGACAAATAAATAGTTTGAGGGCCATTTTGGCGTCGCGGCTCAATATTTCCTCATCTCTCTATTCTTGTCGCGTCAAATATATCGGCTTGTCACTTTTACAAGCCGATGAGAAAACAAAGATCGATGGGGCTATTAGTTCTTTTTGGCTCTATTTAAAAATTCGGCGGTTGTTTGGCAAAGTGGCTGAGTGTATGGCAGATGTGACTTGATTGAGCTGTACAACGCAATAAACAAATACAATACAATATAATACAAATACTGCTGCGCCGCCTCTTTGCGTAAGAAGGAAGTTCAGCAATGCTAAAGTTATCAAAAAACCCTCTCGTTTTGACTACATCCGATCTTCTCGGCATTGAGAAAAAAATTTAAAGTGAATACTTTCCCCAACTTGATCATAATGGTGTTCCTTGCTTGGAATTCTGATTTTCATTTTAGTAAATTCCCGCGAAGAAATGATTTCACGCAATTAAAAAGTTGTTTCATGCTTCGTCAAAACTTTGATTGCTCAGTGATTGAAGTTTGTGCCACCTCAACTGACATTCTAAATCAGTTAGAATGTCTTTAATTTTCAACTCAGTTGGAATGTCGCAAAGCTTTAGTAAAGCTTTCGGAAGCGTTAAGCTTAAAGAGCAATTGCATGAAGCGTGGCGCGTCCCAGGACAGGAGATTAATTTACACCAGTCACTCAAGCGTAATTTAATAAGGCAATAACTCTGAACCTATATTTCACTCCAACTTACGATTACATTATTTCCACCTGACTGGTCCAGCTGGATAGAGGTAAGTGACTAAGTTATGTTTGCCGACTTTCCGCTGGGACTGTCGTGTTTCTATTTTGCTGTATCCGGAAATATTGAAAGGCTGTGGTGTAAATACGATTTACAAGTATTTTTTTATCCAAAGCGCGTTTCAAAAAGGCGATAAATGTCTCATAAATCGTTTTAACAGTGGGACGAGAATAATAACAAATTTTCGTGGATGGTCAAGGTTTCTTGCGCAGCAGGAAAACGGTCATGAAGTCACTCTCTATTCGAGAATTAACTTTTGTTATTCAGTCATAAGGAAACGCGTGGTCCTGTTTTATGTTGAGGTTTAGCCGGCAACGCAAACAAACGAGGAAAGCAAAGACAACCATTGTATTTCTGTTGTTTGAATGGTGATTTTTTGTGCAGGCTAGCACACATGATATGAAACCAACACTCGAGCACTTCCCGGAAGTGTTCCATACAGATAACTTTAAAATATCGAACAGTGAAACTTATCTGAGATAATCTTCAAGATTCGTTGGTCATCAACTTAACCGATGAGTTCGGCCAGCGTTTTTAACACTGACTTCATTTTGTAGTCGTAATTTTGACAAGGTCAAAACTGCATTGAGATTCGCAAATTGTTCCAGAGATTTACAACTGACTTAAAATTGATACTTGAGGGAATTCTTTGCGCGTGCAACCATTTTTTGTCGTTTACTTAAAGACACTGAGAAGCCGGTCAGTGTTCAATCAAATGAGCCCTTTAATTTGCATTTGTTGTGACTAATTTCAATCACTTCATTTGAGCAGCCTGATGAAATCTTTGATACAAACAGTCTTGATACACAATTGTTACATTCTTACAGGAACCGGTAATAGGCTCCTGAATCTTATTAGAACACTTTCGAGGTCAAAACAAGGTGATGACCGTCTATTATTGGTTTTTGCTTTTACATTATTAAATTAAGTCATTGCTTTCACTAATTTTAAGTTCATTTTTTTTAGTCTACGGTTGCCTGCCTGTGCGTTGCAAACTTGCCAAAGGGTCAAGTTTACCGAAAATCGGCAGGTTATTTATCCGCCATTAACCACACGAAAAGCTCATATTTTCTCAAATTCTCTAGAAATCTAACATTTTTCTCAAAATCTTGTCAAAATCTCAAAATAACACTAAGGAATATATCTCAAGACCTGGTAAATGCTCGTTAAATGGCAGTCGCGTGAGCGACATCATCAGAAAGTATGCGCTACTTTGGGGGCCATTGATAATTTTTAGCCATGTTTCAACAGTATCTTGTTGACTTTTTCGAGACAGCAGTTGTTGTAAAGAATTCCCAAAATTGTTTCCTTTCTAATTCTTCCGTTGAATGGAAGTTATGCATTGCATCGCGTGCTGTACATAAGTTAACTAGGAAGTGTTTTTCGTTTTTCTCGGCTACGAAACAAGTCTGCAGAAGAGTTATTTCCAATCATGATTTTGTCATAACCATCGACATGTTTATCTTTTGCTTTATTCTTGCCTTAATAATCAAAGTATTCGAATATTTTTAAAAAGCAAACAAGCTTATGAGCCATGACCTCTTCGTTTGTTCAACTAATGAGGCAGATCTTAGTTTGACAAAAAATGAAATTGCATGCTTTGCAGCAGCCAAAGGGCACATCCTGAGTAAAAGAATTATAAATTTTGTTCCCTAACAGGGGATTTCTACTAAATTAAGTCAGTCGGATGAATATGTGACAACGCACTTAACACTTAATTGTTTCTTACTTTTTTGACACACATTACACTTCACATTTTTTTTGGTTTTTAGAACAGAACTAGAAAAACTTAGGTGCTCGCAGGTAGCAAAGGCTAATCTAGGCAGGCCATGCGACAACAGTTTTCCATCCGTGTTATAGCTAAGAGATGACAGACAAAGTTTTCAAATTTATCAACTGGGAACAATCTTTTTCAAAATGTTGCGTTTTCCATGATCAATTTTTTTTTGTGGATAGGCTGTCATGAAGGTGCCACATCATGCTTGTAAACGTACATATGCTAATGACAATATCACTCGGGCAGTTGGCAGCCATGGACAGCTCTTTCCATTTTGTTAGGCCTCAATATATATTTGTCTATTTAACTTTTATTCTCGGCTAGCCCTAACCGAAAAGAATTAAGCCGTAGTAGGCTTGCAGTTTCGTTTTTCCTTTGCTGTTGTTTTTGAAATGCTTATCCATTCGAAATATTATTCTCTTGTCATTTAATAAGAGCCGGATATATTTCTTCAAAACCAATTAGATGCCTTCGGCCATGTAAGTCGTGGAGCAAGTTGACTGTCATACCGACATGAGGAAGAAATAACTTGGAGTCCAGTTTGTGGTCACGGTTCAGTGCCTTTTCATCTTTCTATTCTTGTCTTGTCGAATACATCACTTTTATGCAGATGAGATCTCAAAGATTGATGTTGCAAGGCCATGTTCAAGAATTGAGAAGGATTTGCTAAATAAATGCGATTAAATAGGGGTTGGGTTTGTGGTAGAACTAAATCACACCGCAATTCCGGTTGACAAGGTGGGTCAGTGAAAATCATAATCGTTCCTCGTCATTCTTTATTTGGTTGTTATGTGTTAAAACCAGTCTAGTGTTCTTAATTAGCTTTACCGACGGCAACAGTGAAACTGCATGGATGTATTGTAAAGAGAAGATAAGTCCTTTACAGCTTTGAAGCGACAACGAAATTAAGACTTTGCTCCAATAAGAACAGTTACGAACGGGAATTTCACTCTTTGGTGTCATGAAGTCGGTTCTATTAATTTGTCTTTCCAATTAACCTGCCCTTAACTTACAGGGAAGGCGTACTTCAGCG
>BLFN01000780.1:2572617-2575117 GCA_014634225.1 Acropora yongei | reverse complement strand
GTGCGTTGCAAAAGTTTACCGTTGCAAAATGAGTACGTGCAAAACGCCACTTATTTCTGTGCTGTGTCTCTCTCTAAGATCGACTCACCTTGAAAACATCTTCCAATGTAGTATTTCGTGTTTCAATTTATCTCGTCGTGACATTGCATCGTTTTTTTTCTTTTATTTTGTTTTTGCTTTTTTTTTGTTCTGTTGTTTTTGTTTTTTTTTTCTTCTTCTTCTTGCTATTTCCGGCTGTACTCTATGGTTTAAATTTCAGAAATGTCTAGTCTTCGGTTCGAAGGAACCCTCATTACCTCCTTTCATACTCTTCAAACCCTTGGCTTTTACTTTCTCAGACGCCCTTTCTTTCGCCAAGCACATAGGGTCTTCTCTCTCTCTCTCAATAAAGCAACCGCTCAAATCAATGCTCTTTTTTTACCACAACTAACTAAGCATTTCTACAATGATAGAACTGTTACCATATTCTTGTAGAAATCATTTTCAGCTGACAGACTTTTGCCACCTTCAAGTTGACTGGGTCGCAAAACCAACTTTAACATGACAAAATAGGGAGGTGCTTCCAAATATTCTCATTCAAGGAAAATGGGTTATTAATGTCGACGGACTCGGCTGGTGGTATTTTTAGGAATGCAGAAGGTTATGTACTCAAGTCCTACAAACGTTTCTCAAGGTTTTGGCGTGCACCGGTTTCAGGATACAAACGAAAAAAAAGGGGTCGTTCTAACTTATTGCTGTCGTCCGATGCGTTTAATCAAAGCGGAAAAGATGTTGACACTGGCGTGAAATGCCAAACTATGCGATTCTTGTTGACATTCGAGATCGTCCAAGTAGTCAGATTACCTATGTGCCAGAGGAAAATATTGAAATTATAACAAACATAAAGGTATGTGCTTCTGAATAATAAAATATTACTACGCGGATGCGGAGCAATCCGCGTTAGAAATTCGGACGGATTTCTTTTTTTTTTCATCGTAGTCGCAAATTGTAACGCAAGTTGTTATTGGCTACACGTACATTGTAGCCAATGGTAGCTCCTGTTTTTTTTTTTTAACTGGATTGAAAGTTGATTTTGTCATCATGGAGGGCTTTATGCGGTAAGCTTCGAGATTGCTTTACAAGTGCTGTATTGAAACGAGATTTTCAAGATGTTCATCCCCAGAAACGGTAATCGTTTGGTTACAATTCAACTCTCTGAATACGTTGCACATGTAAACCTGTTGCATTACTAATTAACGCGTAAAGGGAAATCTCTGAATTTTTGTCATTATGTGACGCTTATCAAGCCAGTCTCACATACCATCAGAAGCTTTTTTATATGTGAGAAATTCCCTTCACTCTTGTATTTTTGCTTGCCTTTTCCCCCGATACTTAAAGATCGTGAACGCAAGTTTGTTTATCGCTTCGCAGCACGTGCAAGGTTTCGCAGAAGTGTCGTCGTAAATGTCATCGTAGCACAAGGGAAAAGGGAACTGTCACTAAAGCCAAATCCTTGTTTGTGGAGAGCTTAGAAATTTCGTCAAAGAAATCGTCGCACTAAAAAGTGCCGAGAATTTTTGCCACAAAAATTCATTGGCCCGAGGTTGGGCAGATACCCGGGGGGGTACTCCTTTGCGTTGGCCATATGGGTATGTACTTCTGTAGCCCAAAAGAGTACGGTTTTTCAATCGAACCTCTATTGCAAAACAATCATAAGATTTTCTCCTTCCTTTAGAAAAAACATTCAAAATTTCCACTTAATTTCGTTACTGGACCTCACTCTTCACACAGAAACCAATAACTTAAAGAAAAGCATCCGCGTTAAAGGGGCAGTGTCACGAGGATTTTGCAGTTTTAGGTCAATTCTGCGCTAAAATCATTACTTTGAGGCTTTAATCATGAACAAAATGCTTCTGTAAAGCTATGACGAAGATATCAGATGAATATCATTCGAGAGGGCTAACCATAAGAAATTTTTTTGAGTTTTGGAACACGTAGCATCAAAACTTGAAAAAAATTGGCCAATTTTTCCATCCATGCTATCCGCAGCGACAGGCGACAAAAACAGTTTCAGTACCTTCAAATGGTCTTTAATAACAAAACTAGATCATTAATTTTGGCATTCAATTGATGCGAAGACACCTTCTAGCTTTTTATAAAGTTGCCAAATAGCGTGACAATGCCCCTTTAAGGCCTCTAGGCCTCTTGTTTAACATAATCTCAGACAGGGACATCAGCTGGTAGCCAGACAATCCTAGACATTGCATAGGGACCTCAACTGTTAGAAAGCTCGTCCAACATGCTAACCAATGATAAATACATGCCAATGTATCTCCCCACATTCCATGCAGCACATGCACATAAGAATAACCTGATTGTGATTGAGTGAATATAATGCATTAATTTTGCTTTATGGTTATTAGAGGTTTTTCCTTCTCCTTATTGCAGGTTGTTCAGTCAACCCTTGAGGACTACTTCAGTGAATTGGATGATGCTCGCTATTTACTAAGGCCTTGGCTCA
>BLFN01000780.1:2532617-2535117 GCA_014634225.1 Acropora yongei | reverse complement strand
TTTCCCGTCCAAGAGGTTCCCCATTGACGAGTAAAATCGTCTGGCGTTAGACAGAGTAAAATCTATAAGTGCCCTGAGCACTCATTCGAACGGGAAGGGGTTAATAGGGACATAGTTTTTGGCGTTGTTAACCCTTTCCCGTCCAAGAGGTTCCCCATTGACGAGTAAAATCGTCTGGCGTTAGACAGAGTAAAATCTATAAGTGCCCTGAGCACTCATTCGAACGGGAAGGGGTTAATTACTCTTTGAGATCCGCTCCACCGACAGAAAAATCGAACGTTTTTAAATTGCGTTTCGCAGAGATGGATATTTGTCCTAGCGTTATCACGAACAAATGGAAAGACGTGCTACTTAATGACAAGTATGTGGCACACAGAATGTAGTGTTTCCTAAAGAGTGATGTATTTCATGGAATTTGGCTATCTGAACACACTATTGTAATTTTTGTTGAGTTTCCTACTGGCAGATGTTTCTGTTGGTTTCCGGGCAGCATGGCATCTTCATATTAATCTCTTTAAATGTGGTAAAAAAAGATTTGTCAGTATATCTTGCATAAGAAAAACTCAGTGCAGTAACCTGAATATCGGCGGGAGTCTTTCCATATTTACTTTCTTTCTTTTCCCAGATTCTGGGCTTTATCTGTTGAACGGTTTTGATTTTGAATTATTTTTATTTTGATCTATTTAAGTGAGGTGGCCGGCTGAAAACCAGCAATACAGTAATTAGATGACGATGCGTGTGCTGGCGGGGTTCTGTGACATAATTTATATAAGCTTACGTTTTAAGTTAAGAGTTGAGGAGAATTTACTATTCCATGACAATACTATAGGCTATCTGACACAGAAACTCTCATCGATCGGTTGTTAGATATTTTGGCGGGAATTCCGTGTACAATCCGTCACTGTGTCATCAGTTTTCATTATTTGTTCAGTGTTGTGTTGGAGACTCTGAAGATAGGCACCCGGAAACGATTTTTATCCTCTGGACACAAAGCAAGCGTTTTTAGCAATCGGCGCTTTAAAAAAGTTTTAAGAGGCTGTCTCTCTATGAACCACCCACGTACTCAATTTCGCTTAAAAATAATTTTGCCTGAAACTCTGGCAACTGAAAGGTTAGAATAAAAACAGATTTGGTTTGATTTGAAATGAATTTTCTAGTCGCGTCAGGACCCATTACTATTTCGGCTCATCAGGGCCCGTTGAGCCCTCTCCAAAAGCATCAAATTGGCATTTTTCGTAACGCTGTAAAATATTTCATTCGCAACATTTAGTAATGAGTCTTATGTCATTTTGCTCATAAACCTTTCTAGTTTTCCAAGAGACTAACCATTTTTTTCTTAATTCAAGTGGAAAGACGAAATCAAGCATATTACTGAACACTATTAATCGCCATCGAACGATGGCTAGAAATGGCCTTCATTTAGAAGCTAATTTTTTAAACTTGGGACCTAGCTGAAACCTCTGGTCTGCACAGCCGCAAAGTGTAGTCCTTTATCGGCAAAAATATGCAAAAACTCCTGTACGATTTCAGTATTTCAAAAGTTAGGGCCGTTTGTATCAGCACATGTACGAGCATTTCCGACATTCAAGCCTATAGCAAAATCGACCTTTGCGGCTGTGCAGACTAGAGGTTCCAGAGATTCCCCGTTTTAGAGATTAACCCTTTTAGAGATTCTCCCTTTTAGAGATTCCCCCTTTTAGAGATTCCCCCTTTTAGAGATTCCCCCTTTAAGAGATTCCCCGTTCCCCGTTCGCCGTTTCCCGTTCCTTATTTTCCATTCTCCGTTTCTCCATTCCCCGTTCCTTGTTTTAGAACTAGCCAATATACAGGTAAATCAGTTAGTGTCGGATGAACTATGACATTGCGTCACTAGAGCATAAGGCTTTTTTCACTCATTTTGCAGTTTAAAAGTTTGTTTGGTTACAGTTGTCTGTATTACAAAATTGTTACATAATAATTCTTTCCTAGCTTCGTTGAAAATTCATCGTTTACATTTTCTAAGTTTACATCATGATTTTGTTATTGTATAGTTCATATAGCTCAAACGTTAACCCAGGGTTAAACGTTAACTGAGACATTACGTTTTCATGTTTAAGTCATTGGGTTAGTGGCTACTTGTTCGTTCTTGATAATATTCCGATGGAAAGGTAGTCATTGAGTTAGTGGCTACGTGTTCGTTCTTGTTAATGTTTCGATGGAAAGGTAGCCGTTAAGTCATTGGGTTAGTGGCTACTTGTTCGTTCTTGTTAATGTTCCGATGGAAAGGTAGCCGTTAAGTCATTGGGTTAATGGCTACTTGTTCATTCTTAATAGTATTCCGATGGAAAGGTAGCCGTTATGTGATTAGGTTAGTGGCTACTTGTTCGTTCTTGTTAATGTTCCGATGGAAAGGTAGCCGTTAAGTCATTGGGTTAGTGGCTATTTGTTCGTTCTTGTTCATGTTCCGATCCAAAGGTAGCCGTTAGGTGATATTGGGTTAGCGGCTACTTGTTCGTCGGTA
>BLFN01000780.1:2461101-2463601 GCA_014634225.1 Acropora yongei | reverse complement strand
CCACCGTCGAAGGCTAAACGATACTTTTGTCTGATTGTCTTCAACTTGGATGGTAGAATCGCTTTCGTCATTTCAGTTCTCTACTGTGAAACATAATCATTAAATGTAATGTCCGAGGATCACACGCGTGCAAAGCGATCTGGCAAGGGGAGTCTTTTTGGTGGTTTTACAGGGATGTAGCTAGTAACAGGCAAACCAAGCTACTTGCCTCAGTCATTGGTTTTCCTGTTTGTTGTCAATGTAGTCATCACAAACAAACTTAATACCTAGGAAGAGGATTGAACTATAGACATTACCTCAGTCATAATTCCTTCATGGATATTGTGTCAGTCATATTTTTTTTCTGACTAATGCCCTGTTTTACCTTTTTTAAAGTTGATCTGTTTGTGAGAGTGCTTAAAAGTTTTAACGACTGCTGTCCGAAGCTTGCCAAGACGCCATCAATACGAAATTGGGTTAATGGAAGAGTTCATGAAAACTGCACGGTAAGCAAAGTCCCATTCTGTTACCCAGTTCACCATTGAGATGCCATAAAGAGTCGACAAAATATACATCGGAAAATAAGGTATAAGTAGAAAGACGTAAAGCACGAATGTATTCACTGCACTTTTTTTCAATTGCACCATATACATGGTATGTCCGACAGCGGTGTTACTTTATATAATATGTTGCTGAACGTGAATCCGTGATTGCTGGTGACGGACGATGGGATAGATTTTGATGTAAGAAAAAGTTGAAATTATGAGGTAGATAACAGTGGTAACCGCTGTCGTAAGGTAACATTCGTGCATCTTCCAACAGCACGCTGTCCTATCAGAATTAACGATTATCGTTAATTTAGGGCACTGTGTCCCAGGACTTGTCATGCAGATAAAAAGGAACATAAAGTTACATTGGACTGGATTTGAACCCAGAGCGTCTGATCTGTTGGAACAGCTTAACGCGTCACCGCTGAGGATAAATTTACCCACTTGGACACATTTATTTAGCAACCTGTAAATATTTCTGGGTTAAATTGCATTTAGCGGTGTGGTGTTCAAGTGGTTAGATGAAGGGATTAGTCAGTAATCCCAGGTTCGAGCCCTATATCCAGCGTATCTTTTCCAACAAAAACTGTCCATTTCCCATCATCCCTATCAAGCTCGCAGTGCCCCAAATTAACGATAATCACGGTTAGTTCAGAGCAAATTAAGAATTAACGACAATTGTTAATTCAGAGGGGAGGATGGGTTACTTTTGGAGATAAAATCCTGAAGAAAGTCCCCTTTTCAACCAAATGAGCACAACCTTCTCACGCGAGATTTAGTGACCAAACTAGGAATATATAAAGTGAGAAAGAAGTGCTATTAAACAATCCACGCTGATGGCAGTAGTTTATCTAAAGACACGCCCCAAACAAAAAACGCCATCATACCTGTAAGGAGTTTTAAAACATGAATATCTGCCAGAGCATTTGCAATGTAAGAAGAAGGTGTGAGAAACAGGCAGGCTGCAGAGGAGATTCATGGAGGGTGAATGAATCGAAGGAGTTCTGATTACGGCAGCCAAAGCCAAATCGTTTCCAAAAATCGAAATTAGCGTCAATGGGACATTGAGAGTGCAGTTTATGATGATAATGCTTCTAAACACTAGCCTCAGCTGACGTGTTCTTCTCGTCTTAATGCAGCCAATTTTTTTCTAAGCACCAACCAAGCTTCTGTACTTCTAGAATCATTGACGAAAAAGTAGAAATACCTTACGCTAGGATTTTTTTCCCTGAAAATCGTTACAAGTTGAGTAGTAGACTGTGGTTCAATATTGATTACGAAACATTTTGAGGACAAAACGGTTTGTTTAGGTGGCAGTAACTCCAAGTCTCACTCACGAAAAAGGTCTCAGTACTAAATATGCGTGTATTACATGACGTATTGAACGCTCTCATCAGACGTTTGTTGATCGATTTGAATCTGTAAGGTTGTAGATAGACAAGAGCTTTTTTTGCTAGAAATCGGCTTTTTTGATTATACAGGGAACGTTGATAGTGCGTCGTAGCAAGTAAATGTGTAATTTGAATGGCTGTCGAGGATTTGCAGGGACCTCATAGGCATGCCAAGTAAGAATACCGCAAAGATAATTCTCCGATAAAATGGACCAAAATGAAAAAAAATGAAAAAGGAAGTACTGAAGTAACGTTTCCTTTAGAATCAAAGCTTTGGACAAACAGCTCTTTACGCATAATTTGAGGCTTAAATATGCGTCAGACAATGAAAACGTGTTACCATTACAACTTCATAGTTTTCCTTCCATTTTAATATTGCTTAAGCCAGACTACTCCTGATCCATTAAACCATTAACATAGGCAAAAATTTGGTTTCGCTATGACGAAGGGCTAACGCTCGAAACGTCAGCTTTCACGGCGGTAATTCAACCTTTATCAACTCGTTTGATAAAAGTCATCTCTCCCACCGACGCAGCGCCACAGTTTCTTTAGAAACTAGAAAGCAATTAACATATGCGTCTA
>BLFN01000780.1:2371915-2374415 GCA_014634225.1 Acropora yongei | reverse complement strand
CTAATATTGATTGCAAAGTATGTGCTTTTCCCTTAGTCAGCGTGAGTGGGCTCGATCTTTATTAATGCCTGAAAACATATTTATGGCAAATTAGAACCATTTATTTATATGAAGTAAGCCACTTCTTATTAAAGCCACATTCTAAATAATTTTGTTTTCTTAATGAATATCAAATACCAGTAAGGAAGGGTTAGTCGATCATTGTAGAAGACAAGCCATGGTCAATAAGGCAAGAAAAGATGGTGAAAAAAGTTATTCTGTTGAAGCAACTCAGTTCCTTTGCAAAGTTCTAGAGTGATTTTTAAGTTTTTGAATAAGCAAGACTTTATTTTAGAATACAACAACCATGCAAACATCATTTATAATTATGCTGTGAAACTTTTTCATGGTTGTCAAGCATGTGTCGTGATCATTGTTTCGTTATTTGGGTAGGTGATACTCATGGAAATGTCTTGGCCAGTGTGCAGGACTCGCGAGGAAATTTGAGGAGACTGCACACATTAAAGAACAACATGGAAAGAGTGCTCTCTGAAAAGTTGAAAGAATTGGACACAATGAATTCTCAAGTTAAAGTGAGTACTTTCTAAACTAATAATAATAATTATTATTATAACTTTTGTGTTACCATTAATTTTGTGTGCCCCTGTTTGGTTTTTGTAGGAGCTACATGTGCATAAACTACTGTATTACTGGGTTTCAGTAAGGTTTCAGAATTATTTAGCTCATTCTTTGATATAGTTGCAAGTATATCAAAATTTAATAAGACTTGGTACCTTAAGTCCCCTTTTTTTTTTTTTTACTTTATACTGTATAAATTATGATGTCTATGCATGATATTCATGTATTAGAACTGCAGATTGGAATGAGTGTGAATGATCTTGGCAGTCTTTGGTGGAATTCGAGCAGTAGCAAGAAAGGCCTGAAAAATTGTTACACTTGGATTATACTGTGATGTAATTTAATTAGTCTTTCTGATGCTTGATTACCTGTCTTTTAATAACCTTGCCATACTGCCAGGACCTAAATACAAGTATGGCACAACTGTCTGGTCAAAGTGTCAGGTTACACCAAATCGCAGAAGCAAAGCAAAGAGAGTACACCATCTGGAAACAGAGAAAAGATGATGAGGAGAGACAACGCAGGGAAACGGAAGCCAGGAGAAAGCGAGAAGAGGATGAAGGAAGGAAACAGAGAGAGAGAGAACAGGAGGGTAGGTTCAACAATTGCAATTTTTTGAACAACAGGTTAGTTTCAAAAGAAACTGTGGTGCAGCATCAATGGGGATCTGAAACACCAAAAAATCTGATATCAAACAAGTTGGTAATTTAAAGGTCAAATTTCCACTGTGACATAATGATAATAATAATTTTATTATTTCTATAGCATGAAATTCATTAATATGATCTAATGTGCCTTACAAAATAATTGTTGGTAAAACTAAGGCTTATAATGACACTGTTATTTACAGTTATTGATATAAAACTAATATAGTGTTACTAACTATATATAGTATGTAGTAATAATACTGTGGTTGAATAAATAAGGAAATGGGTAAAAGAGCAATCTAAAATATCTAAAAATATGCTTTCTGCAAAAGATGCATTTTTAATTGTTTCTTAAATGAAGTAGTCAGTGAAAAGATAATGAAGCTGAGGTTACATTAGCCCTTCATAGGAGCAAAATAATGACAAAACTCTGATCAAGGGGTAAGGCCTCAAATGTCAGCCTTGTTATTGCTTCATGGTGGAAATTTGACCCTTGTCAATAATAATAATTGTTTGATACCAGATTTTAGTGTCCAACAAATTATTATTTTGCACCACCAAGCACGATTGACAAAATCTTGGCTTACTTAAATTTGAAAACAACGATAAAAAAATTGTCAGCTGTACATATTGTGCTGTTAAGAGACAAGTGAAATAAGCCCTTGGGGGAAGCAATGAAAAGTATAATTGCATGAAATGACTACAGTAAGGGGATTAAGTTAATTGAACATCTCATCTGATTAGGAATACATAACAAAATGTTACAAAATGCATTATTCACTCCTTTGGTAGTGGTTAATACACAATTATTCTGAGATTGCAAACCAATCTGATTGCTTGAAAAACTTAAATCACTAAGTGAATATGTGTCAATATAAATTGATTAATAATTATTTTGTAAGTTACGAGTGTTTTTTTTTGTTGTTAAGCCAGCATTGAAGATATTGCTGCACACCAACAAACTACTCAAACAGAAACCCTCCAGAAAATTTCTCAAAAGCATTAAGCAAATCTGCCCTCCTATAATAATTTTGTGTTCTTCATGATCGTCCTTTTCTCATCAGCCATGCGACAGGAACAAGAGAAACAGCGGAAAGAGCAGGAGATGAGGAGACGTCTCAATGAAGCCAAACTTGCTGAAGAAGCAAGACGGCAGGAGGAATTGAAAAAGCAACAGCTTATAACCAAAGATCAAATTCTTGTTCAACAGCAACAGATGCTGTTGTCAAGCAACC
>BLFN01000780.1:2332587-2340087 GCA_014634225.1 Acropora yongei | reverse complement strand
GGAAATACGTGTTAAAACATAAGCCTTAGTTTTGCTCATCCTCGTTCATTATCTGCAAAACGGTTTTAGTGCTAGTTTCCTAAATAACTTCTTTTAATCCGTAGAAAGTTACGTTTTGTTAGCTTTGTGAAAAGATTGGATGAATAGTAATAGTCAAACAAGATATAGTGGAATTCGTTTGTTTTGTTTTACGCAGATAAAGTTGTAAATCTTTAAACAAAGATGTAAAATAAATTAAAGCATTCCTCGTATGCATAATTGTGTTTTCTGCTTGCGTTTGTTAATGTAATATTAAGAGAATCAACCATTCATCCTCACGTCATCCACTCCATTTTTATTTGAAGAAGTGTTTGTTTAATCAGCACTGCTCCTGCTTTCATTGGTTAAACGGTCTGAAATAGTTTTAATTCTACCGGAAAAAGTTTAATAGGTCTTTACTGATGTCATGTTTCTTGATGGTTTTTGTTGGAAATGCCATTTGGTCGACTGGAGCGTGAAAACGCTGTCCTTAAACGGTCTACTTTGCTGTAACCATACAAAGGAAAGATAAAGGCAAACTAATTTACAATAAATTGGCACATTTTAATGTAGGAAACGTAAACTCAGAAATATGAGTAACAAAGTCTACCTGGTCAGCTTTCTGTGCTAACGTCGAGGAACTTCGTGAACTGCAAGAAACTTATGTATCTCTTGCGTGTTTCTCGAGCTGCACGTTTCCTGACAAGGCCACGAAGTTAGCAGGAAATATTGGGTAAGTGAAATAACTTGTGCATAAGTATGGAAACTGCGGTTGAGGATTGATGAATTTTCAGTCTGAATTGGAATTTAAAAAAGATTATTTTACGTTTATTTTCCAGTTTTAAAGCAGAAAAAGGAATACATAAACTTAAAATCGTTCGTGCCAGTTACATGATGGAATATAAACTTTTGACTTAAAGCGAAACTAAAAGATAGCTATGGCCTATGCGGGACGTGCAGCCGGATGCCTAACAATTAGTAGGAGAACATAACTGTTCATCACCTCACTGCAGAGATACCTTTAAACTAAATTCGCCTTAGCGTTGAAAAATCACAAGCTTTTGTCCAACGAAGTAACGTGCAGGAGCAATTTACTACTTAAATATCCATTAAGCAATTCCCTTTACTTCTTCTTAGATTCTCCGCTCCAGCCCGGGAGACGAGTGGAGTATTTGCCAAAGGCAATTTTCACCGACGACATTAACCCCCCCGTATGGGTTTTCGCAGCTGCCGGGGCACTTCCTTCGAGTTACGTTCGCAGTCGTTCGGTTTCTACTCACGTCTCTGGAGGTAAGATGTCTTTGAATTCGCTATTCATTAGGGATTGCTGCTGCTTATTCTACTTATTCTAGTATATGTTTTGACAGAGGCGTTGTTATAACGCAATTTTCCCAGTTGCTGCAAAATTTCGGGGACTGAAAAGCGAGGTGAGGGTCTATGCAGAAATAATGCTTCTTAGCATTTGAAATTGGAATTCAAGTCTTGAATTTGGATCATTTGAATTTGCGAATCTAGTGAATTATTCATGGTTTTAACTCGAAGCTCACATTTCAACTAGCATGAAAAGAAACTGCTCTAGTATATTTCTGTTATCAGCAACGTCCTAAAAACTAACATATCGTGAATGATTCAGATATTGGAGCAATAGCAGCTTCCGCTTGAGGTCACAGTAGCTGTCAGTGGCCCGTTTCAATACTATCGACCCGATAGTTTCCCGCACGTAGTGTCTCGTCGTTTTAGTGGTAAATTTTCTGGCTGGGATTTAATAGAAACACGCAAGTCTCGGTATCGGATTTAAGAAAAGGGTCGCGGTCTCACAAAGTCTCGGATTACGCCATTCTATACTGACCCCTAAAGCGAGCTGACTGTTTGAAGCTTAACGTCATCTGTTTCAGTATTCGAGAGAACGCCCTTCAGTTGAGACAATGCTTGATACCTTCACGCCTTTGCAAAATGATTTCTCGAGGTTAGATTTTTGCCGTTCATCGAATTCAATTTAATCCCCACGGTTCACAATTTGGTGTTCTGTCTCGTGAAGCAACAAAATACTGTGTGGACTAACATCATAAAAAGTTTAACCAGGGAATTAGGCCGGCAGAAGTGACAAAATATAAAATTTTAATCCAAAGATACGACACAACATAAGCATTGCCAATAGCCCATGACTCACTGGGGTGGTGACAGAAATTGTTTGTTTTGTCTACTTGTGTGAGAAGGATCTAAAAAAAGCCCTGAAACGTTTGCCAGCCTTTTATACAAGAGACTCTCCCATGAGGGTAGGGTCAGCGGAATTGTATTACACTCTGTGTTGCTTTGACTTGTCAGAATCACAACGCCTAGAAAAATTTCTCCGCAGTTCTTCTTTCGCAAGCCATCAATTTGGATGGCTTTTCGGCCTGAAATGTTATCGAAGAGCATTACTTTTATATCTCTGGACGCGTTAGGCTGGTAAACAGTCGTTTTATAGCAAGCATTCACACGAACACAGAGGGAGAGGCGAATGGTCGAAAGCGCGAGTAAGCCCACGAGACGCGCGAACTGCGCGCGAACTGCACACCCTAACGTTAATTTTTTTTGCAGAATGCATATATCTTATTAGACGTTTTGTTGTGTAGTATCACTGAGTATTTTGGCGAGTTGTGCCGTGTTTTGGCGGGCCCGTAGGGCGAGTCAAAATACAAAGAGCGAGGTTTCCGTTTAATCTTCACTTGTCTTTCAGTCACTTGTACCTCGGTTTATTTACTCCCTCGTTTGGAATCCATGGTACCAAAAGATACCCTAAAGCATTTGCCCAAGGGGTGCATGACAAAGCTTTGCACTTATTCTCGACCTTTGTCTTTCAGTCACGTATGTCTCCGTTTGTTTGGTCTTCAGTAGGCCGAATCCAGGATACAAAAACGCTTTGAAAAAATGTTTACCTCTAGTGTTACAGTTTTGCTCTCCGGAAGAAGTTCACTGTACCTTAGACTTTGCGTTCCCTAAACGTGTGTTAAAAGCATATTCCAATCAAATGCAATCTCTTCTGGACTAAAGTATCCGTTTCTCGACACGTCGCGATAATTTTACCTGTCCCAGGCTCTTAGATAGCTAAAACAACTTCAACAAACGAAGAAACTCGAGCATGACTGGGTTTGCTTGTTCTTATTGATGTGCCCGGTAGGTTGGGGGAAAAGGGGGGACTCCCTTATATGGCCTATACGGGACTTGTCGGTGGATAGGGTCATTTCAATGGAGTTTTTCCTAGACAGGGCCATGGCTGCAAGGCTGTCGTCGAGTATTTATCACTCCGAATCGAAGACGTTTATCTGGATTTATTTAGCAGTTCATCAGTCAACATTAAATCATTTTCACGCCTAGATATTATGGCTGTTGCTTTTAAAATGGTGGACCTTGACAGGGTTTGGGTTGCTCATCCTCAGTGGCACCAAACACGGGTCAAGTACCACCCCGCCCCTCTCCCCACCCGGGTTGCTTTGGCTCGCTTTGGCTCGCTTTTCCCACCCATATGTTCTTGTAACTTCAGGTTACGACGAGATTATTTGCTTGCTCGTTGCTGAAACTGTTATCAGCTATTGCTAGTGTTAACTCAAGAGCAGATTTGCTAGATTACTAGAAAGATAAGAAAATTTGTTTTTCATAATCAAGCCTTGAATACATCTCTGTTGAAAACAACTGTCCTCAAAATAGTTCCAGGCAGAAGTTACGTGTAATGCCCTGCGTCATAATTACTAGGAGAATATAACTGTTAATCACCTCATTTCAGAGATAACTTTAAACTAAATTCTGCGTAGCGGCTAAAAATCACACGCAAGCTTTTGTCTAAAGGTAAAGGTCCTTATTTATAACGAAGTAACGTGCAGGGTAATATACTATCATACAAAGAGATTTATGTATCTGTCGAGCAATTCCCTTCACTTCGTCTTAGATTCTCCTCACCAGCACGGGAGACAAGTGGGATATTTACCAAAGGCAATTTTCATCGAAGACATTAATCCGACCGTCTGGGTTTGCAGCTGGGCACTTCTTTCGAGTTGCGTCCGCGGTCATTCGGTTTCTGCTCACTTCTCTGGAGGTAAGAGGTCTTTCGCTATATATTAGGGATTGCTGCTTTTTATTCTAGCATATGTTTTATTTTAGCATATTGTTATACCGCAATTTTCCCAGGTTTTGCAAAATTTCGGGGACTAAAAAGCGAGCTGAGTGTATAGAATGCCCTTGCGAAAATGATGCTTCTCAGCATTTGAAATTGGAATCTAAGTCTCGAATCTTGATCATTTGAATTTGTAAATCCAGTGAATTATACGTAATTTTAACTCGAAGCACACATTTTAATTAGCATGAAAGTAAACTGGTCTATTATATTTCTGTTGTCAGCAACGCCCAAAGAACCATCACATTATGAATGATTAAGATATGGAGCAATACCAGCTTCCCCTCGAGATTACAGTGCCTATTAAAGGTCCGTTTCAATGCTATCGACCCGACATTTTTCCCGCACCTAGTGTCTCGTCGTTTTAGTGGTAAATTTTCTGGCTCGGATTTGATAGAAACACGGATTTAAGAAAAGGGTCGCGGTCTCGCAGTCTCGGATTACACTATTCTTTACTGACCTCTAAAGCTAGCTGATTGTTTGAAGCGTAACGTTATCTGTGTCAGTATTCGAGAGAACGCCCTTTTGTTGAGACGATACTTAATACCTTTTCAAAATAATTTCTCGAGGGTAGGTTTTTGCCGTTCATCGAACGCAAATTAATCCCGACAGCTCTTAATTTGGTGTTCTGTCTCGTGAAGCAACAAAATGCTGAGTGGACTTCTTACATCTTAAAGCGTTTAACCAGGGAGTTAAACGAGAGCAGGATTTTTTAAATGTGTTAGCCCGCGGCATTTAAGGCTTGTGGGCCCGACAGCTTGAGACCGTTAGAGTCATGAATTGAAATTTGGCTGAAATTTCGTGAGAAGCTTATGATTTTTTGAAATACTTTCATTTCTCAATATTAAAGGAGGAGTGCGTGTTTTCACGTGTGCAAATTTTAGTTTTGAGGGCAAAGGCGACGGTTTCTTTTTCAATATTTAAACATACTTGCACGCTTGTTTTTCCCCTGAGGAATATGAGTTTATCAAGGGGTAGGAGGCGGGGAGTAAGAAATCTGAAGTCCAAATCTCAGTTAATTGCAAAAAGATCTTCTTGTGACAGTTTTCGGCGAACAGTATAAAATGATCGACGGTCGGTCACATCTGCCAACAACCTAAAAACAACATTAAAATTTTGGTTTAATTAAGGTGGCTCAATACAGTTCCAGCACTTATTTTTTTATTTGGAAGGGTCGTTATAACCACTCTTTATCACTTGATGCTACAATGGTATCAAAAAACCGCTCAATCATTGGTGAACACGTTGTCATCATTTTTTTTGACGTTATAGGTTACAATAGCAACAGTATGACCTCTTAAAAACACCCTTAATTACAGCTTTAGGGGCTTATAATTCAAAAACGGCACGGTGAAATTTTGTGGCAACTTAGATTCCAACTTTTGGCAATTCTGTACATGGGGTTCAGAGCCACCTTACATTTTCGAGCATTTTTTCGAAAATGACGTTTTTTTTTCTTTGCTTTTTAGCTAAATGCAAGAGGAGTTTAATTTTTGGTATCGAAACAAGACGCTAAATGGAGTCTTAACAAAACTTAAGGAAACGACTGAAGAAATACACATCGCTGAATTTTCCAGGTTTCATATGTTTTTAAGTGGGTCTGAAGTTTTCTGGCGGTGGCTTTGATCCAAGGATATGACACAACATGAGCACTGACAGGAACCCATGACTCACTGGGGTGGTGACAGAAATTGTTTGTTCTGTTTACTTATGTAGGAAGGATCTAAAACGTTTTTTTTTTCGCTTTTCACCTAAAATGCAAGACGAGTTTAATTTTTGGTATCGAAACAAGACACTTGACTTTCCTGGCGGTGCCTTTGAAGATTTTGATCCAAAGATATGACACAACATGAGCATTGCCATTAACCCATGACTCACTGGGGTGATGACAGAAATTGTTTGTTCTGTCTACATGTGTGGGAAGGATCTAAAAAAAGCCCTGAAACGTTTGCCAGCCTTTTATACAGGAGAATCTCTCTTGGGGGCTGGGTCAGCGCTATTGTATTGCTCTCATTATGCGGCTCTTGTCAGAATCATAACGCCGGACGAAATTTCTCCGCAGTTCTTCTTTCGCAACCCATCACTGTGGACGGCATTTAGGCTTAAAAATACAATTGAAGAGCATTACTTACACAAGGTCAGCGCGAAAGCGCGAGTAAGCTCGCGGGACGCGCGCGAACTACACACCCTCAGGTTTAATTTTTTTGGCAGAATACAGTTTTTTTTTTATTCAAGTGCGCATTATGTTTCATAGATGCATGGCTGAAAATTGTGCAATAGATTGATTTCACGAATGTGGTTCACGCTACTCTGTTTACGCTCAACATCCCACCATGAAAGTAAGTCAAGAAAATCTGCTAAACGCATCCGTATCCACCATCATCTGTTTCCCTGACAACAAGTTTGAGAACGTGGAATTCGCAAATCAGAGAGACAGGAGCTCTGAGAACGCGACTGTTTCCACGCTTACCCCGGTCTCTGCGCATGCGGCGCGTGAGTTAAAAACGATGATTAAAAGTTACCCGACTATTTTTTAGTCTGTGGACACATATTAATGTTCTCACTGAAATTTTGTATATCATTTCAGAAACAATCGACAAGACAAGATGAGTTCTGAGGTGAGATCTTCGTGAAAGTGGCCTTAAAATTCTAAACAGAAACTGTGCTATTTTGATTTTACAAGTGTATGTAAATTTAAGCTTTAAAAGAATTCTTACAAGACAGGTATGTGTTGATGACTTTGTAAAAGGCTCAGAATGAAACACTATCTTATAAAGAGTAGCCCTGGAACGTAAGATTTTAATTATTTTCATAAATTGAACTACGGCGCAAGAAATTGAATACCGTTGTCTGTCAGCGGTTAAAGGCTCATGTTACTTTTACCAAGTAAGATTCTTCTTGTGTTAACTGCGTGAATAAAACAAAAAATATCAAACAAAGCATGCATGGGTGATATGCCCAACTCTTTTCCTTCCTTGTCTGTATTCAGTCCTGCTAAAAAAACAGGAAATAATTTATATTAATCCACGGTTCCCTTAGACGAATTCGCAGACATAGCTGCTTGGCTTATAGATAAGGGAACTAATATACAACTTCGGAATAGTATTCCTAGAGGCGAAAATCTGATTACTATTACCAGGACAGTTGGAATATATTTCTCGCCCTCTTCGCTCAATTCTATTCATTTCAAAACAACGCTCGCGTAAGTGTATGGTGACGAATTCCTGCCAAAAATAAGACCAGAGGAGGAACCTTTTCATCATCCATTGAAGCACTGTGAATCACTGTTAAACCACACAGCGTGAAGTAGTTATTTTTATCGCCCAATAAAT
>BLFN01000780.1:2116459-2118959 GCA_014634225.1 Acropora yongei | reverse complement strand
AGTAAGACTAAATTAATCGTTCAGTAAGTTGATTCGTTTTTTGTTATGTTGACGATGCTTGTTAGTACCACATGACTTCGAGTGCTCTGTAACGTCTCAACATGCGTTTGCTAAGATGGGGGATGTTTCGCATCATATTTTTGAAAACCTTTGGCAACAAACTGCTAAACAGAACAAGTTCAGTTATATTCTGCTTTGAATGGTTTTATTCATAAGGAGAAATTGAGCTTCTTCTGAAGCTTCACGTTACTTATTTTCCATAATTACGTGATAAAGAGTAGTGAAAGACTGATACCAAACACCCTATTTTGAAGAGAATATATTCATCGTTGGCATCTAATTATGGGTCACGTGAACTTCCATCTTGTTAGGGATTGTGATGCATGCCAAGTTCCAGCATTGAACCACGCGCATAGCTTCCTTTCTAAAACACAACACAAACTCTAAAGGAAAATTTTGGCCGAGAGCCGTTCTTTACGTAAACAAATTGCCTTCAAAGGAACGACATTTTAACACAAATAATGCATATTTTATTTCAATTGTTACAAGTGTTGGTCCAACATCATTACTTTCTTTCCCTGGAACTAAAAATTAATATTCCTTGTCTTTGTTTCAATTTTTCTTCTCTAACGTCGTTTTTATTGTCCTCCCTTTTTCTCTTGCTGTTCAATTTCTTTATTTCCTTGCAGATAATTTGAATTCAGTTGTACCTCTTCATAATCTCTTGGTTGTACAACGTTCATGCGAATAATGTGCAGATGTGCATAATAACCATAACAGATATCCCTTTCCAAAATATTCTCACAATTTCCTAGGGAAACCATATTTAACTCAGCTTACAGCTTACCTCCTCGTCCATTTTTATGATGACTATTTTAAAAATGGCTGATGGGGAAATCCAACGTCCAAATCAAACATGTCGGAAGTCGGAAGTCGGAAGTCGGAAGTCGGAAGTCCCTTACCTGCCACGGTAGAGATGTGACAACTTCATGCTAAGGTTTTAAGAACTGCACTGTCGCCTTATTTTTTCCTTATATATGGTAGAGTACCGTTTTCTCAGGCTCTAGTGCCGTTGCATTAAATGAGGAATACGTTTCCACATGTTTTTCCCACCCCTAAAATTTTTTTTTTTTTGGTTTTTCGTGTCCTGCACGGCACCATTGCTCAGACCATTGGCCACGGTAATTCAGTGTATTTTGTGTATTTTCACGATACCTTCTTCTGATGTCCAATTTGTAACCGATTCCGATAAACCGAGCTCTTTTTGTTCAGTGGACTGGCTGACGTTCCCCTAATAAACCATTTTTCTTATCAAAGTTGTAGCGCTTGCAACGCCTGACGAATTCAAGGTTTCGGTTTTTCGACAGTCATTTGAAAACCGCTCTAACAATACAACGAATTTGGCGGTAATTGATGGAAAAATATGATCAAATTTCGATTCAATAACACTTACTAAATAAATAGCAATAACAATAAAACAAAGCATGCACAAAAGTTGGGCGAAAAGTATACGAGATCTAAACACAAGATGCAAAAGATAAACTAATTTAGAGCGGAGAGCTCGGTGGCAAAAAGAGTGAGCGTTCACTAATGTAGCATATTTCTTTGACCTCATAAATTAATTTAACATAGAAAATAAACAAGCGATTTATTTGTTCACACGCGCCCATCACAAATAAACTTAAGCTAAAGAAAATAAAATTACTCACATATCGGTCCCGCCTGGGCCAAAGGTTGAACGTAAGCTCGAAAGGAAGTAAGAACGTGTTCATGCCACGCGAAAAAACACCAAAAGCAACTCGCATGTATGCTAACATATATATGCGCGTGGCGACGTTAAAAAGTTCGAATTACTGAACAATGGGAAGAGTGTAAAACTTGAAAACCAAGTTAACTAATGACTAAACAAAAGTAATCAAAACAAAACCTTAAAAAAAGTCTTCTAATGTAGTCGGGATTCATGATTTCCGCCGTTCGCTAGAATTGAAGCCGAATTTAGTTATATGAGGCTGAAATTGAGTTTTTTTGATTAATGATTACTATGTAAATGTTTCTTGCTATCTGTACTAGACCTGTTCTTCTGCGTGCTCGCGCTATCAGCAGTTGTCAATAAACAAGATGCCCACTCGTGACTCTGGTCTGCGTTATGGAGTTTAGTATGAAAATGATTTGTTCTCGTTTCGCTGTACTGATTAGAGAACAATAATATCACAGAATACCCGTCCACTAATTTGAATATGAGTAGATATGCCTCATTCTTCAGAGGATGCCGCTTCAAGAATACAATAGTGGGCAGGTATTCTGGAATTGCTCCTGGTTTTCAAAATCACATTAAAGAAATTGCTTCCTTTATTTTCACTATCAAATAATCGTACTTCAACACATTTCGCAAGTGAGCATGCAAAGAGATGTCAAAAATAATAATGCATACATGTAACCCATTCTCAAATTAACTCTCGTAAGAAGTACAGATTGGAAAGTGATGACGCCACGAAAGGAT
>BLFN01000780.1:2101459-2106459 GCA_014634225.1 Acropora yongei | reverse complement strand
GAGTTCTTCGTCCTCGGCTAATGTGCCTTTACGTTGCAAAGATGGCATCTCGGAGGTGTTATTTTCCTCCACCAGTAAACGTTTCTTCTTGTTTGAACTGTGCAAAAAGAAGAGACAAAAACGAATAGGTGTGAACTTTGATGGAATCACGACGTAACAAGTATTATAAACCTCAAAAAAGTCCATACTAATTTCAGGATGGTTTCATTTTCAATTTCAAGCGCAAATCGTACACATTTTCTTGATTTAGGCCAAATTTAGTCGCGAAATCTCATACCAGCGAAGTCGCATTGAAGTGTGATAATGACCTCGCTATGACTTTTCCAGGCTGTTGTATGTAAAACTCTCTTTTCATAGTTATATTTTCAATTGGAAAATATATTCATGTCGACCGAAACTGAACTATTTGCGACACGTCATTTAAAACTAGTTTCAAACTGAATTAGCTCGGGCTATGAAATCGAAGACAGTTTGCTTCAATTAGTATGGGTAATCAAATATTGACAAGTGAAATTAGACAATAATTTCACGCGCGTTTTGTCCAGAATCAAATAGTTTAATTACTTGATTTCGGACAAAACGCCAGTGAAATTATTCGCTAATTTCACTACTCTCCATTTGATTTGCTATGAATATCATGGTTGACAAATTACGCTCATAACACACGGGTTTTGGCACTGTAGGAAAAGTTGCCATGGCAACAGTGTAATTTCACAGGTGAAATTATAAATTAATCCTGAAATTTCGCGCCCAAATTATGGAGTCATTTGTCACTCATGTTATTAGAGCTGAAATTCAACTCCCAGAGGATTAGTTCGGGAAACCACCATAACATCATTTTGGAAACCAAGGACACTCCCCTGGTTATTGGCTCTTGCATACCTTACGGGCCCCTCTTCCTCATCGGAATCATGTGTTTCCTCTTCATCTTCATCGCCTTCAGTCAAACTCTGTCGCAAGAAAATGGCAGGCAATAAATGGCATGTGTTGTAGTATTCATATCGGACAGTAATCATGCAGTGGTTACTTGCCATCGAAACTAATAATGTGGTAGGTAACTAAGTAAGTAAGTACGTACGTACGTAGGTACTTTATGTATGGAGGTTAATACGTGCAAGTAACAAACTTACTCATGAACTTGTGACTCTCATCAAGCAGAAGATACCACCATCTCCCGTTAAAAAACAACTTGACTTTGGTTTTGGCTCTTTAAATGATAAAAGCGCGACTTATCGGATGAAGAGGCTACGAGGTTGATAACAAATATCAAAAGAAGCTGACATAAGCTCTCTTTTGACTTACTCTCGATTATCACCCTGTGCTCTTAGAGCAAATGTCGAATAAAAATATTCTTTAAAAAAAACTGAGTCATTCACTAGGTAGTGATTTATCAAGCGGACAGCCAAATGACCAAGTGAGGGCCTGATTTACAACAATGGCATGGCTCAAGATTCAGATTTCTTACCTGTTCCTCTCGTAGTCGTTTCTTTATTTTCAATTTCTTTTCCTTGTGTTTGTTTCTTATCCTTTCTCTCTCTACTTTCCTGTCAACCAAGTCCGCTTCTTGCATTAAGTCACGCGATTCTTCCACTGAAATGCCACCAACAGGACGTTTACTCATCTCAGCCAGAGGGACTGGCTCAAGCGCCTCATTGGATACTTTGCGTTCACCTGTGAAGTCGAGAGGCGGTCCCACGGTTGTGATTGGCTGAAAGAACAAATCAAAACTTACAATCAAAAATTCACTCACACAACAATCACATGACAACGATGAAAAAGGCTACGAGTCAGTCTTCCAGAAATGTGCACGATTGTACCCAATCAGATGCATGTTGACTTCAATATGAGTTTCAAAGTGTACCCTAGCCCTTCTTAACTTCATCATCAGTTCTGGTTAGAAATGCATCGAGGCAATAAGAGTCATAAAGCGTCCTTCTAGCTATGCTCCTCAAAGAGGCAGAAACTACTCTCTAAAAGCTACTCTACACAAAAAAAACCAACACAAAAAACGCTAAAGTTACAACCAGGTGATTTGCGCTGAGACTTCGTGTCGTTTATAAAAACAAAGCATGCACCTAATTACATGGTGGCCATCTCTCATAAAGAATGCTAAAACAGCGTTGAATTTCAGGTGTAATCTTCATGGTAAGGTTACCTGTTACTTCACGTTAAATTCACTTTCAATTGATTTATTAGGCGTCGCTCTTGCCTCCAAAGACAAACGTCAGGCCGATCTTTGACGTGAAAACACGAAGAACCTCTTTTCCTTGTTATAATACAACGACAACAACGACGATACGAACGTCAAAAGTTTGCCTATTCAACAATGAAAAACAGTTGTTTTGTACGCTTTGCACGTGCAATTTTCATATTTGTACATCTTGCTGCCGTTCTCGTCCTTTCGACGACGTGAAAATAGAGATTACCTCATAGAAAGCGCGCGCGTACGGGATTTTCACACTCGTTGGTGAAGTATCTGAAATCGAACGAGTGAGCGCAGTATATATAAAATATGATCTGTTTTGCCCTTGTGTGGACGACGTGAGCACTTAACGACAAAGTTTCAAATTTGTCTTCTTTTATTTAAAGCGCTAATTCCAATTTCATTCCAGGATACTTAGAACACATTTTGCCAGTATAAAGACTTGGAATGATTGAGAAATGATTGCAGAAACGCGAAGTTACATTTTCAGATGACATTCTCGCTTTCGTCGACGTCCTCTTTTTCGAAGCTCCCTATTGCCTTCCTTTAACTACTTGCTCAATAATTAAAGGCGAGGAATGAAAATTAAAAATCCATTCGTAAAACTCCGACCCGCTTATCCTGTAAAGCTGGTCTTTTGATATGTTTTAAAGGAATGAAAATTAAAATAACTGCAATATTTCGTGTCTCGGAACACCTTCACTTTGAAGTTATAAAGAGACTTATGTCAACCGGAAAGTTTCGGGACTTTCGAGAAACGGGCGCCCCATAAGCAGTAAACTTTTGAATGCAAATGAGGCAAAGCATTTCAATATTTCAAAACGCACTGTCTATCCTTATCAGGCTTTTGCAAGTTGTTAACCTTTTTTTTTCTCATTCAAAAGATATCTCACCTCTCCTTCGTCATTAAACACGACCTTTGTGTTCAATTTGACACCTTTATTCAGCTGTTTCTTTGCTAAAGCAATTCTGGTCTTGGGCCGTTTTGTTTTCACTATGTCGTCAAATATTTCTTCCTTGAAAAATAAAACAATTACTGCTCAGTGTACTAGCGCAGTGCTAATCACTGCTTTATCAATCGTCAAAATGAACCACACTCAGGGTTCAAAAGAAATGGAGCTGGGTACAAGTGATCCACAGAATGTCACGTGATGATGACAGCCGTCTAGATCATCAACACGTGACACAGCAAAAGTGAAAAAGTCACGTGTCGTTGCTCTAGCAGTAAAGCTTACCTTTTCCGGAGGTTGGAGTGCAAGGTCGTCCAAATGAATATTGCGTTTCTTGAGAATCAATAGATCATCGTGCTTGGCCGCGTCTGATTCGTCCTCAAAAGTAATTCCCAGATCTATTCTATCCTGACGACTCTTGTAACCAGTCTCTTCTTTACTGTTATCATCGCTATCCTCAGGATATCTTTCAGAAGCTTTCCTTATCTTTTTCCCAGCATTCTGTGATAAAAATGCATTTTTTGTTTACCCTCCTGAGCCTGTTCCCCGGCACGTAGTCGGCTTTTAACGGATGAAGAAAGTTATCTCGTAGGGCAAGACGAAAAGCTTGCCTCTGAAATGTCATCCGACTTCTCCTCCAAACCCGCCAAGAAGGAGGAAGATGTTCGAGAAAGCCTCTCTGTCTCTAGCCTGCCACGCCCATTTTGAGGGGGTTTATGCGGAGAGACAGATGCACTTGAGACTAGCCTCACTGGCCTTTTAAAGTACAGTGTATCACTGACTTCCCGAAGCGATCTCTTGAAGCTCTTCGTCTTTCGCACAATATAATGTAATGCATGTATGTGACAATCTCACAATCTCGTTTATTTGTGCTGCGTCGCCTCCCCAGCCCCAGCAAGTCTTGAGGGTTCATAAAAATGATCGACAAAACATGTTTTACTCGTGAGGGCTTTAAAATATGAAGACTGTGCAGGAGACGATGAGCAGGAACATGCGACAGCACTATATTCATCTCACGGCCTTTTCATAAACCGATTTATTTTTTGATCGAATTTCCCTGGAATGAGACTCCCGTAGGAGTGCCATGACCAATCACAACAGCTATTCGACTTCACTACGTCACTGGACCCGAACTGCCTTCTTTCTTTCACAAAAGATATACTAAAAATAGATCAGTCTGTAAAAATGCCGTGACATAGGCTTAGTATGGGAGTTGCATGCTCCTACTCATCGGCTAATAGACTATGTCACAAGGGTCCGCACCGTAAAACTCTAACGGAGCTAAAAATGTGTCCCAAGATTTCTAAAATGTGGAAGCACAGTCGTGTATTTCAGCTTGCTAAGAAAATTTCAAACGATAGTGTTCCAGCGAAATACAAATACCAAACGAATTGGCCATCTTCTAACACTAAAAAAGTTATGGCGTAATAAAGGGTAGGAAAAAAGCTTTCATCTTCGACTAGCACTTGATTATGCCACGTTACCTTACCTTTAAAAACCTTATGCGTGGGGGATTAGGTAATCCCAGTGATCTATTCAAAGGGGACAAAACACAAGGAACGAGTTAGTAGAAGAAACCACAATATTTTAAAGAAACTCTGGGTCCACGTGCAATTATGGTCAAGAACTATTTTCTTTTTATCACCGTGGATGATAAGTCGATCAATTCTAAACTTATGCAGAAAGCGACTCCATGAGAATGTAGTGACCCAGCCAATTTCCTTGCATTCAAGTCTCGCAAAAATTGCCATTTTAGTCTGCTGTCCTTTCCCGGATTGTAAATGACCCGAGTTAATTCCTTGGGAATCATCTGGAATGAGTTTCTCTTACAATTAAGTAAGACTTGA
>BLFN01000780.1:2004225-2009225 GCA_014634225.1 Acropora yongei | reverse complement strand
TGCAGCACCTCCCTGAAAACCACTTTCATGTGAGTGGAGCTTCCTAGGTAAAATCATTAATTATTGCTAATTATCCATAAATTATTGAGAATACAACCTCAGGAGTTTGCTTCAAGCAACATTGTCATGCCACATGCTTAATTTTTTCATTTTTCTAAATCATGAGCCATAAACTTTTACTGTAATAATTATTAGTATCTCTTCAAAAAAAGCCAAACAGTTCAGGGAGTAATCTTGCCTTTGATCTTGTTGCTATAAGGAATATTTTGTGGCTTATTTTTACAGGACACTGCAAACACACACAAACACCTGCTTGTCCATGAATTGAGAACAACAGTCGAGTTTGCTTCAACCTCATTTTATTTGAATACAAATACAATATTATTATCATCAAAGTCAAGTGCAAGGCTATCAGAGTACATACTGAATGTAAGTCACTGTGTCTATTTGATGTCTGGAGGAAAAGTCATCATTTATTCCCCACAAAAGATTTGTTGCAAAAAATATTTGTACTGACAGCTCCTTCATCAAACGCAACTCATGCCAGCAAGTGGTGTGATAAAGAGGGCTACGAGGTATGTGACCAAAATTAATGTAATTTAATTAGGCAAAGTAAAGCCATGCCAATGTGCCCAGCAACCTAGCTTCTCCATAAATTTGTGCAACCTGCAGGGTGTTCACTGGGGGATTGTTGATTGCCTGATGGCTTTGAGCTGATCTCTGTCGATCTTTTTGGCTGCCTGAATTTACCAGATCTTTGTGGTTTACAGCTGACAGGGTGCCATTGGATACTTCCCCATGAAGTATGAATTTGCTCACGCTCCCTATCAACCTTTTTAGGGCATCAATTCCCAAGTTCATCTATCAGTGATGACTAAAATATTATTTGAAGTTCAGTCTGTGAAGGAGAATCTTCACCTCCATTGCTTTTAAAGGCATTACTGAGATCAGTCTATACCAGCAATCTTGATCAAGATTCTACCACAGAGACCTCTCTTAGTTAACAAGAATTCATGCATTCGCCATTAAATTGTTCATAAGGTCATCTTTATACCTTCAGTTTACCAATAGCTTACATTGTTTGGCACTTTCATACAACAACCAGTGTTCTCCCTTAAAGTTTTAGCTCAGCAGGTAAGGGACAATTCCTGACTGGTATTTTTGAAAACAACTTATATTATAGTTTTAGTGAACCTTCAAGAGGTTGCAGGCAGTAATTATTATAAGAACTGTTGCTTGAGGCGGTAAATTTTACCGGTTACCGCCTGATAAGGAGAACACTGAACAACACATTTTAAGAGCAACAAAAACATAGCATTCCCTGTAGTCACACATAGGAACATATTAAGACATGTCTGAGGGAAGCAAGTCAAGCTTGTTTCCACATACTGAGAATCACTCAATGATAGTCTGTCTTTTTTTTGTCTTTTTCTTCCAATGACAAATTACTTCAAACTGTTTATCTGCACACAGCCACTAGTTTTGAATAAATCTGGCACACAGTTATTTTCTTATATAAATATTATAGATGCTTCAGCAGAAAAAGAAAATTATATTGAGGGAGATGGTACAATGCTTCCTTGTTTTTTTTCTTTTTGTCAGCAAAATGGGAACCTGCACATAAATAATATTGTTGGGCAAACTCCAAACCACAAACTTGGTTGTGATGTCATAAGTCCCATGGATAACTTTCAATAACCTTGATGATGACCAAACATCTGAGCCTGTAGAGTTCTTTTTTTAATATAATTATGTGCCATAAAATATATTTATTTCTAAATGGTATTAAAGAAAAAAGACTGATGTGTGGAGGAATCTAGGAACGCCATCTGTAAGTTGACAAAGATTTAGCAGCCACACAACTCACTTACTGTCAAGCACTACAGCTGATAACGAAATATGTTAATCATATATTATTAATTTCTTCATTTTCATGAAGCAATAATAATCAACTATTGAATGAAAAGTAAAGCCCACAATTCAAAACTAAAAATAGAAATTATATGATAGAATTAAACAAGTGGTTTCCAATACTAATACATTATTGAAAAGTGTTAATTGGTAACTGCAGAGTTTTAAATTAATTTATCATTTCAGCCACTGATGCCAACTGGGTGTATTTTTCTTCAAAAGTAATTGGATTCTCATATTTTATGATGATTGCATGGTTTTCAGCCTGCTGGTCAAAATATTATTTTGGAAAAAACATGATTTGATGTGTCAAGACGTAAACTTAAGTTATATAAAAATGTTGAGACCAATAATAACAGTCTGTGAGAATAGTTACCACAGATTTCCAACGCAGTTGGGATTCTGTGAATAACAGTAAAGAGTCAATAACTTCAAAACATAAATTCGAAAGAAAATGTACGAGAAAAATTATATGACCAACAAAAGAACTGGAATTTTGTTTCAACTAAAGAGGCAAGAAGATTTAACTTTTTCTGGTTAAAACTTTGATGCAATCTTCAAAATACAGATTCCTTTTCAGTTCACTCATATTAAACCACTGTCCTTCCTGCCTCTTTATCAACAAAAAATAATGTTTGTGTGTTTCTTTCTGCTTGTAGTTTTGTGACAAATCAACTTGGTATATTGATCTACAATACACATTTTTTAAACTTATGGATACCCATCTTGTAATGGCAAATGCCTTGAAAAAATTATTGTGGGCTCTACCAAAATTGCCACTGAAAACAACTTGATAAAAGATTCCTTGAAAATCTGAAATAAACTCCATCTGCTATAAGGACCACTGCATCAACACTTTCATCAAAATACTAAATTAATCAGTAAAGTAAGATCAAGAGAAGCTTCTTGATGTATTTGGGAAATCCCGAAAGTGCATTCATTCATTAAAACATTTTTAATGATTGCTGTCCCCAAATGAAAGTTAACAAAACAATACAAAACATAGGTGCAGCTTTTTGTTTGTTGGTTGTGTGCCAAAGCATGTTGTAAACAAAACAAGGGTGGGGTTTTTTCAAGTACATTTCCAAATTATTTACAATAATTGGACAAGGCCCTGAGAAACGGGCTTGGAAAACTTTAAAATCTATGACAAGGTTACTTAAACTAGGACACAATCATGATTCAAGCTGATGAAATATTGATAACAAATCCATAACAAAACTGACAAAACTAAAAAACATATCTTTACTAATTAAACAGTGATCATACAAAGTTTTTTTTTCGATCAGCCCAAAATATCCGTTTTTTAGTCGCAAATTCTCCCTTCGTTTCGTAGATATCAGTGTATATTATGGTAAAGGAAATTGGTAAAACAAACTTGAATTTTCCCGCGCGTTTCCTCTGAGGGCAACAAGTCAACAAACGGCGATGTGACAATTTCTCGTACTTGACAACCATTTTTTGGTCGCTCTCAACAACTGCACATCACGCAAAACAACGCATAGCCAGACAGAATGTTTCCATTAATCGAATTAAAAGGCACCCGTGTTAAGTTTCCTCCGGCATGTAATCCACAGATTTCGCGAAGATGTTACTATCTACCCTATGATCAAGCTAAGTAATATTTAATGATATGAACAAAAAACTGCACCTTTACCGCGTACACCAGAAAAGCAAAGGATTCGAGTAAATATACGAATACCTAAATTCCATAAGTGCCCACCAAAGACAGATAAAACAAAAAAAAAACGCGTTTCGGCTTGAGAACACAAAGCTTCTAGACTTGAACAAAACATGTACATTAGTTGACAAAAACGAGCAATTGCATGCTGCTCTACAATTCTAAAAGAGTCGTTCGCTTTTAATATAAATAATCCTAGGCCTTAATCGAAGTTTACACAGTTTTGTACATAGTTCATAACAACGTAAAAGTAAACCTGACACAATTCTTTTTTTAGTTACGACCTCCATCTCAGGCCATATGTCTCAGACATAGACAATAGTTGTGCTCTAGTTCGCTTTTCACAAATGCAGCGAGTGCAATCATCTGAACTCATGCGGCCCTGTCACTGTGGAATATTATTATCAGCGAAAAGTTACCTGAATCAAGTTACATAAGACTCACCCGATTGCTTCTTTGCCCATCGATTTTAACCACAAAGCCAACTCCGCAAGCATCTTTTTCAAAATCCGGCGAATACAGGCCTTGTTTTGGTGGGTAACTGTGCTTGGAAAGCACCATTTTCTTGATCAGTGGCCTGGCTGACTTTGCCGCTCAAACCTTCAACTCTGCGCCACTGACAAAACGTAGAATCACGCTTTGCTGTGTCTGGAAAGTATTGTTCACTTGCCACGTGGCCCAATAATCGTGACTCAATAAATCTAATCGCGGAAGGACTCTTGGGATGAATCTGTTATGCACCTGTCAACAAGGATAATACTAAAGTATATAAAATTTTCAAAATCTTCATTGCATACTTTTACAAGTTATCAAGTTTGCCAGTTTTTCGTTCAAAGGAGAAAATTCGATAATGACGACATATTAAACAACAGCTTAATGTTGAAAATTATCTGAAAGATTTAGCACCACAACAGCGGGAACCGGCATAACTTATGTAAAAATTTGTGCTTTACTAAATGTCAAAGACGCATGGTTGATTCTTTCTCATTTAGTTTCAGTTTTAACAACCGTCTCAACCTGAGAGACTCTCAGGTAAACAAGATGCTTTTAGTTACCCGTAGCTCCTGTGCAATGTACCTGTAACTTGAAATATATCACAAACATTCCTGTGGCAACACGTACATTTAAAAATTGTTCCAAAGCTTTAAAAAACCGGGAAATTAAACTTTTTTCAGTCTGTTTTCACTTTTGTTATTCATCAAGGGAATTGAATATCTCGTTAATGCCAAATTTTAGCACTAGGGATCCCAGTTTCGGTGACTATTTTCTATCTTTAGTTCAATATTCATAAGTAAGCTGTTTCTTTCATGACTATCGATCCGGTATTCCGATTCCGGGTCCTCAGGCCATCAATACATTGTTTTTCTTCATATAGCTTGCTTGTACTAATATTTGACGGGTTGTTTAC
>BLFN01000780.1:1956374-1958874 GCA_014634225.1 Acropora yongei | reverse complement strand
ACATTGTGTATGAAAATAATGAAATTAAATAATGCCTTCAGAGAGGCATTGCATCCACCATGTTTTGTTTTGACCTCAGGTCAATGAGGGTGATGAAATAGACATCACCAAATCCAAAGAGAACAGTGTGGTTGAGCTGTCACGGTTCAAGGTGTTGACTATTGACAAGAATCATACCAAGAAAAATAAAAGACGCCTTAGTGGGGTGAGGTTTGCCAGGATTTTTATGCCTAGGGAAGAATTTGACAAGAAGTACAAATCCAGTGACTGAAAAGTACTGCATGGTCTCCATCACAGACTAACTCTCAAACAGAGAGGAAAAGTGTGGCAAAGTGGAAAGGAATCACTCTTCCTGAAAGTGGAGTGGAATAAAGAAAGAGAATGATGTCTGAAAAAAGTTGAAAACATCTCATCGAACCAAATGCTCAGCAATGAATAATATCAAATATTGCAGTTATTGCTGCTGCAATAACATTGCAGAATGTTGTCTAGCAATATTCGATGTGGAGGAAATAAGACTTTGCTGACATTTGTTTCCAATGGTTAAGTAAATACCATCAGTAGGATAGGTCAGTATTCATATGTATTTTGCACTGAATAAAGAAGCAGTGTTACACTCTGTTTATTTACAGCCTATTCTTTTAAGCTGATTATTAATTGAAAAGAGTTACAAAGTGAGACCCTGTTGAACTAAGGAAATGTTAACAGACAGTTTTACATTGCCAAGGTGAACATTTTGAATATAACTTTGGGTAAAAAGAGTCAATACTATGAATAGTGTTGCTCCTTTTGAACTACAACTTCAAAGTAAGAAAAATCATTTACCTTCATCTCACCCCACCCTAACCGATGCTGTTAAAAAAGAAATGCAAATGAACCATCTGTCTCTTATCATTAACTTGGAGGGAAGGGAAACGGAAATGGCAATATTTAATTAATGAAGCCGATAAGTACTTGTGTTGTCAAAAAGAGGACCCCAGTCAGTTCGGGATTAGTATAATGTATGATTTCTTTTTATAATAAAAATGTTTCAGGAAAGGAGGTGTAGCAGACCCACGGCTGAGTCACAAGTAACTTTCTAAGGGTTTGACATGTCAAGAAAGGATATATTTTAGGGACAATCGCTTGAATAACAATTTATTTGGATGATAATAATTCAAGATCACATCATAAACCAAAACAAAGACACAAACTAAGCTTATCTAATGGATACATAGTTGACATTCCGATCATTCCATGATGACCTCATGAATTCTACGACAATAAATTATAAAAAAAAGAATACAAATCATTTAATCATAAGTCCTGCTTGTCAGTACTTGAGCTAAAGCAAGCCCAAAGATGAGGCAAACTACTCTGTTACTACAACTAATTGCTTGCACAAGAAAACCCAACTATAAAATAAAACTTGGTCATCGAGACTAACACAATGTAAGCAGGTGAACCTCTAAACAATATTTAGGACAACGCGTGTCATCCTTTGCAGGAGGGAAAAAATTCTAATCAGGTCAATGCATAGTACACCAACACATTGACTGCCCTCTCTTGGGGTCGTAACCAAATGATAATGGATACCAATGCATCAGCAAGAACATAACTAATGCATGTGCTGACTCACACCCAGATATGCTAAATGAGTACAGTAGATAGTCAGATTTATGTGCAGACTACACAAAAAAGCTTCCTTGTCTGAGAGAAAAGGATAGGAGATCATTTGTGTGTGCAAAGTGATATTAATTGACTGCGTAACATAACATTTTTGTTTCACTCTCATATTTAATAAAATGGAAGATTGAATTAGATGAAGATATCAAAATTTACAAAGTTCAAACTTGTATTAGAATGATCTAGCATTTGTACAAAACAAGTTTTTAATTCTGCATTATGCCCAAATGGGATTTCTCAATAGCTGTGACATGTAAAATTTATTATTGTTATGTATTCCTTAATCATTCATTGTAAATCTGTTTCAGAATAAACTGTCCATAAATAAAATTGAATGATATTGATAGCAATTATCCTGAATTGATCAGAAAAAAATTGACAAAGTCATTTGAAAATATTGACAAATGGGCATGAGATATTCTACAAATTATTGTAAAAAAGTGAATTATTTCTTAGACTTGGGTTGTATGAAAGCCAATAATAATAATTATTATTATCGCTAACTTGAGATTAAATCATGAATAGCCACAATTTCCAATGTAGTTTATAGTTATATCTAAAAAATAAAATACCATAGGTGGTACATATACAAACTGTAGTGGTGAAATTGTTAGCAAGCTTAAATTTTGAAGTTCTTTATTTACACAATTGCTAATTAGTTCTACTATCACACATACATTAACCAAGCTGCTAGAAGCATGAACAAAAAAACAACAAAAAAATAAAAACAAAAACAATCCTCACAGAAGTTCCTTTACGATTTATCTCAAACCACGTTTTTTGTTTTTGCCTGGAGAATTTTCCTCCATGTTTCATTCTCCTTTGCAAAATATAA
>BLFN01000780.1:1609632-1611312 GCA_014634225.1 Acropora yongei | reverse complement strand
AACTCCACCTGCAAGGAAAAAAGTGAAGAATCAGAGAGTGACTTTAAAGCCATTTAGACCATCCATTCGGGTGGAAATTTTAGGCGTAAATATTCAGCGCTGCAGATTGTCAAACGCAAAAAGGAAAAATCACAAAATGTGCTAGTATCAATAGCAAAGTTCAAAAAGAAAAGAAAAAATGCTTTGATTAAGTCGATAGCCTATAATTTCTGAAATGTTTCAAATGGAATGGTATGTACCATTTCATTTTCCAACCAGAATCTCCGGGTTTTCCGTGTAAATGGTTAGCGAGTAACTAAGTGCACTAGCAACATCAAATCTCAAATTAACTCCAGAAATGAACGTATAATCAAACGCATGGTCAACTTTGCTAAACGTCAAATCGAGTGATGTCAAAGCGTAACCCACCTTGAATTTCAAAAGGAGGATCCTTCATAAAAGACGACCTTTACACCATTACTCACCTTTAGTTCCGCAGTTCCCCCAACGGGTACAACTCCCTCTTTCGGAGAAATCACCATTCCAGGAAAAGGACGGCTGTCATTCACCTATATATTTCGTAAAAAATAAGCAAATGATTTTCACACTTAAACAGCTGGGTTTCATTTATCTGATAACATGTCAAAATGGGTAGAAATTCAAAAGATCTGGGCTCGGTTGTTCGAAAGACGATTAACTTAATCCAGGATTAGCGTAAATTTTGCTTCATATTTTCAACTTTTTGCCAAAAATTGTCTTCTTTTGATTTAAAGTTTTGCTGAATATCAGCGTTGAACAGCACCCTGGATTAGAGAAATAAACTGCTTGGTTAACTTTTAATCTGGGATTAGTGTTAACCGGCTGTTGAACAACAGGCACTGGATTATTCAAAACTTTTGAAACCATTTGCAAACAAAACCCCCAGAAGATTTCATGACTGAGATTTTGGTCGCTGAGTTCTCTATCGGAAATTTGCTCTGACTTTCGAGAATCGGGCATACGGACACATGTTGGTGATGACTCATACTGACCTCAAAATAAGCATGATCGTGACCAGTGTTTTTCAGGGATATTGTCTTCTCCGTGGTCAAATTAAGTGGAACTGAACCCAACAAAAGCCTTCTCTCAACAAACGCAACGTGCGCAGAACCAAGCTGGGGAGACAACAGTAAGAGAATCAAAGTTAACAATTGGCTCATGGTTAGCGTGTCTCCGTCAAGGTTGGGATGCACGCGGGAGGTTGCTGAACACGAGAGAAGAGTAATAAGAGTCTAGCTTCCAGAGATCTCAGCAACGTCCCACGTGCATCCATAGCTCGACGGACGCTTGCTAGCTGTGAACCAAATGTTTCACAACACTGATATTATTTTATGCATTTCAGTGGCTTCATTGCGTCGTCACCATGCGTCCATACAGCTGTAGAACACCTGATGACGTAACAAATTGACTAGTAGAAATTGCGCGACTTTGCTGGAAATACTATAGAAGACATTTATCATGAATACGTAATGGCAATACGAAGCCCATAGATTACTCTTCTTTGCGCCGCTCTAAATCTAGAGAATTGAAAAGAAAGAGTTTCTATTATCTCCGTTTGATCACAAACACCAAACTTCCAGTTACTTGAAATAGTCGTTTAGAAGTTGAGGATATATCCGAAAGAGTAGGAAAATCATTATTTCAAGAAGTCCTCTGCTCCAA
>BLFN01000780.1:1520610-1522428 GCA_014634225.1 Acropora yongei | reverse complement strand
TGATTTATGGCCCAAGCGCGAAGCGCGCGGGCCATGAATCAACGGGAAAAAACGAGGATCCGTAACTTACAGTACGGACCGAGAAAACGAGGTTAGTAAGAGGTATGTAATTACTTTAGTACTGGATTTACGACAGTCGTTCTAAGACCGGTCTAACAAGACTCGCTAATTCAACCGAAATAAACTTAACGTTGTATGTTAAACGGTTGTGGTGTTCGTGGGTAATGGATTCAAATATGCTCTTGTCTCTTTAGGCATCTTATCAGAAGCAATGCTCTTGGCAGCCTCAATAACTGGGTAAGGAAAGAAGCCTTTTCTATTCTAATGCCTATTTTCTCTGAGGATACAGCTCCGTTGTTTAATAAATGTCCGATGGAATTTGGGTTTTGTCTGATGAAGTGTGACTTGTGGGCCATTAAGAAAGAAATTGTTTGCATGCGTGCTTTTGCATCGAAACTTGAAATGCAAAATGGACATCTTAGGTCGTGTTTTGCTGAGATCGAGCTTTTCATGTTGTTTAAGATTTTGTTTAGTTCCAAGTTTTCCAACGAACGCAAGTTTAAAACTAACTATGGTAATATTTCCTTCCTACGAAAAACCTTGCTTTTTTTGCCAGTATTAATAGTTTTATTTCTCTTTCGCCAGGGTTGTTCAAGAGGTGTATAGTGCGATTTGTTGAAGCGACGTTCTGCACCTTGCTAGCAACTGATAATCGTGGTAAAAAAAACGATGAGCAGTTTCTCTTACTAGGCTTTCTCTTTTTCACTTCTAGTTCTGAAGGAAAACGTCAAGTCACCCCTTTGTGCCCTCCAGCTGATTGCAAACCTGGTGATCGAGTTGTCATAAAAGGCTATGAACATGAAATAGCGGGAGGTATGAAATTTGACCGATGACAGTTACGTACTCAGACCACGAAATGAGCCAATCGCAACACTCGAGAAGCCGGTGCAAAGCGCGGGAAAAACAGTGAGCGCAAGTCAGTTTGTCCTACTTTTACTTTTGATTGGCTGAGAATGTGGTGCGATACTTTCTAAGCCAATAAGCAAGTGTACAGGTCCTTGACCAAGCCCATTTCAACATTTCCTTTGGCACTTTGATGAAAAAACACTTTGCAACTTCTCCAAGCATCTTTCGCGTAGGCCGGGTAGGGTGCACTTCCAATATTTGCTTTAAGTTCTGGCTCGTATGACTGTCTGCTCAGTTGATCTTTTATTGACCTGGAACAGTTTGGTTTCCGTTTCGTTCCACTGCATTCTCAGTGGAAAGAAAGAAAAAAAAAACAACTCAAGTAATTAGGGTTAGGGTTAAGTGACATTAGGACATAAGTTTGCTGATGCAGCGGGTCGTTTTTTTGTCATTCAGCTCCAGAGGAGCAACTGAATCCAAAGAAGAAGATATTTGAAACGCTCCAGGTAGGTTTATTTTCGTGTTTGTTTCTTTGGATATTTCCAGAAATGCGTGCAATTGGATGCATGCGACTTCAATAAGCGTCAAGTTTGTCACGATGGATTTCGAGCGATGAACATTTTAGGTGCATTCTGCTGAATCAAATAAGCGTCACGAAATATCCCCTCATCCTTCTCGTTAAGACTTCACTATCCGATGGACTTGGGCGAGGAATACTGGTATCAAAGGTCAAAAGGTTGCATAACGCTAACCCTACTGTTAAAAAAGGTTGTTTACACTTAGACTCAGCGGGACACTGGGAAGCGTTTATCAGCATGCATGTAATGACGTGTATCTCAGGGCAGAATTGCAGTTCAGGAACAACAAAGCGATCACTTGAAGTTCTGAGGCTGGATTGTTGAATGAACTATT
>BLFN01000780.1:1444207-1450110 GCA_014634225.1 Acropora yongei | reverse complement strand
TTTGGTATGTTAATCTGGAGACTACAACAGACGAAATGAATGGCCAAATCCAAGATGATGATGAAGAATCGAAAGAAAACCATGAAGGACGAAGGAAGGAGAAGTGAGATTTGAAGATCCCTAGAAAAAGAAAGAAGGTGAAAATGATGGTTTCAGACTTACTGGAAAGGGTAGAGGAAAAAGACCAAACAAGAAAGGACAAGGAATTTTGCATTGAACAATTCCTTGAGGAACTAGAACGCGAAAAAAGAGAAAAGTTACAGCAGCATCAGAGACTAAGTGAAGTGGAGGAGGAGAAGGAGAACCTTTCAGTAGAGATACAAAATTTGGTGAGGGTTTTGAAAGAAAGAGATCAGAATTTATCGTTGGCAAACGAAGAGTTGGAGAAAAAGAGTGCTTCTGTTAGTCGATTGCAAAACGATTTAAGAAGGTTACAGAGTGAATCACAGAACCTCCAAGCAGTGCGCAATATGTCAGAACAACAGTTAAGCGCAAAGGAGGTTGATTTTCGAGCATTACAAGCAAATTTAGACAAAGAACAACAAGCGAGGCAAAGGCTGGAGGAGGAATTACTTCAATCTAAAAGAACTTGCGCGGAGTTACAAAGAGGCTTAGAATATGAACGATCGTTCAGCCAGTCAAACCAGCAAGCCGCACAAACCAAAGAGGAAACTAGAAAAGAGCAAATGCGTCAATTGGAGCAAGAGCGTGAGCTGAAATTAGGCTTAGAGGAGAGGGTACGAGGCTTACAAGCCGAAGTCGATGAAGGAAGAGTCAGAAAGGTAAGCATTGGGAAGTTTGATTGCTTAGAACCTCGGCATTGCGAAGATATAATGGAAATTGTAGGCCCGAAATGTTTTGGGACTTTTGAGGAACAGGCCCCTGACCTTTGTTTTTATACCTTAAAGGATTTTATGAAAGATTGAGTGTACTGTAGACTCATTGAAGTCTTTTGATTGTTTAACCTTTGCTAGAGGTTACATGTGAGAAAAGAAGAAAGACCATTGACCAAACAGAAGAAGAAAGCATCTCCAGCAAATTCGGTTGTTGAGCAAGCTGAGAGGCATGTATCTTCAAACTCGCAAGACAAACGCTTAGTTCTTCATGTAAGCACCGTTAAAATTGGAGACTTGATTGGAAAGGCCACAGCTCCTGTTAAGGTGAGTGAACATGTCATTTCGGAGTTCCCTCAGTGTACTTTGCAAAGAGAGTCCAAATGTGAAATTTTTGCTATGGTAATTGCTGTAGTTGTTCTTTTAATACGAATGAAAAGGTAGGCTTAGGTAGTCAAACTCCTACCAGTAACCTGGAATTTTTAAAAATCCTTTCAGTTGTTCCGGCGCTAGTTGCCAAGCGACCAATAGATACATGCATGTTTGAATAACAATCACTCTAGGATGATTTTTTTCAAGAATAGCTGAAATAATCAGAAACTTGAGAAAATTTGACTTTAATTAAAGATGATAGTACATACGGTCTTCATATCAGCTTGGCCTTGTAATCTGGATAATCTCAAAAGCCACTGCTATGCATAAAAATAGTTATCGCCGTGACAGCTTTAGATTAATACACTACAACAATGGAAACTGAGATCATTCTCTACTTTTGCAGACAGTTTTTGGGTTAGACTTTGATGTTGGGACCCAGCTTTTATTATAGTAAGGGTTTAGTGTAGCAAGCTTTTATCATTTTAAGGCCTTAGTTGTACCCATTCTTTGTCATTTTTGCTTGTCTCAAAATATATGTTTGTCTCAAAATATATATATGCAGGTTGATGCAGAGGAGATATTCATAAAAATGGAAACAAATGAAGGTACCAAACAATACTAATATATTTTTAGCTCTTAAATAACCCTTTCTGACTCTTTTTCCTCTTACATAATGCACCTCACATAATGGTGGGCCTTCTTTGTTTCTTATGCAGGAAATAGTTGTAAGAACATTTCATATCAATTCAGAATCCTATGTAAAGATCTGTCAGAGTGCAAGGTATTTGAATTTGTTAGTGTTAAGAAATGATGTAGCTGCCTGGCTTTTCTTGACCGGTTATGGTTATTTCAGGAAGTCTGTACTCTCTATTGTTATTATTTTTGTGGTTATTTTTCCTTTTCCTCCTTCTAATGTCTCTTTTTTAGCAGCGTGCAATAAAGGTTGTTGTTTTGTCACTCATGTACAATATACACAAACGGATACGATTCGTCAATTCCGATGGTCTATTGGTACCAATGGTACGATTGATAGTAATAGAAAATGATTTCATTCCAGCTGTTCAGTTGGTGCAAAACAAGTGCGCTTTTGGACCAAGTAATAGCGCACTATAATTATTATATATATTCCTCATTCTGTAAGCCAACTACCAATGGAGTCTGTTGGTGACACTAACGGAGTCTATTGGTGAGTATATGAACGTTTCACAATGTACCTTTCTGGAACGGGAAGCTGAATTAATGGTTTTTTTTTGTTTTTCTGTTTTGTTTACTTTCCATGCTTAAGGTGAATTTTGATGCCCCTCCTTTTGTCCTTGTTCTTAAACCGACTACTGCTGGCTTGAGCTCCATTTTAGGGAAATGCAAAGAAAAGGGAAAATTTCTGGACCCAGAGAGTCAAGGTAACCATTTATAAACGAAATAACTGCGTTCTTTGCGTCCAGCTCTCAATAATTGGCAGCGAGGCGTTTCGATTCCTTATAAGCACAGCAGAAAAAGCCTTGATAACTTGTAGTGAAAAAAGTTTTTAAAAAAAGCCCCCTCATGTCCTCTGCACCTTCTGCTTTGCTATAAGGAACCGGACAAAATTCCTGGGTTGTAGGCTAATGTTCTAACCCCGTTGAAGTCCTGACTTTTTCAGGCTTTCTATACGCAATTACTTAAATTGCGTTCATAACTGCGAAGATCATAGCTTACTTGATTTCAACTCCGCAGTTCAATATATGAAATATTTCATATATCATTTCACAATGACAACCTGTTGTTCAAAGCAGGGTTAGCACTTCATTATAGGTTCTGATTCCACTTAACCTGGGATTAGCACCAACCCTGCTTCAAAAAGCTCTCGGGACTTTAGAGAAACAGGCCCCTAAAGGTTTCACAACGCCTAACGTTTGGAAGCTTGGCACGCTCCTTTGGAAATGTGATGATGGCGGCATTTTACCTGACACCTACCTGCACCTCATAATAACAGTTGGTTACACTGGTTAGTGAGTGTATAAGAGGAGTCATGTAACAGTGTCCGGTCACAGTTGTGAGCGCTACTTAAGCAGTAACGAGAGAAAGGCCCCAACGGGGCTCAAATCTTGACCTCTGTGATGTGGGGTACAATGCTTCACTAGTTGAACTATTGGGCCAATTGGAAGCTAGCCGTTATGGGGTTCAGTGTTGGAGTGCATTTCGGGCTTGAAGTTCTAAGGCCTTTCTCTCGTTACTGTTTAAGTACGGCGCGTAACTGCGAAAATCATTTGCACTGGAATTGTTCTAATCCGCAGTTCAAGGGCATGAATTTCATGTATTAATTACATCATTTTCATTTCCGAAGCTAAATCTGGTTCGAGATGCCAGGCTTGACTCGCTTGTCTGTGTAGCAGTGGGTTTAAATGCCATAAAGCCAATCACTAACAGGGAAGAGAGAGTGAGTGTATACTGTCAGCTCAGAAGGAGAGCAGGGATAGGCAAAGCGAATCATGGATAGGGAGGGGAGGGTGTGTGCACTGTCCGCATTCTGGAGCACGGAGATGCGTGGGTATGTTCATTCCAACAATACCAATACAGTAATCCGCAGTGGATGGTTGTGCTTTTATTTTTAGATGCAAACAAGAGATACATTGTCCTAGTTCTGGATTACAAAGTGATCCGAAGAGTGAAAGCTGACTTAACTGAACTGGTCTGTACAATTCTAGAGAACTTAGCTAGTTCGTCCGGTGGCTCAGTTGGTTGAGCATCTGGCTGTCGTGAGTTCGACTCCAGCCGGACCATCACTTAGTGTTTTAAAACAACTGAAGAGAAAATGCTGCCTTTGCAATTACATCCGAATATGGTTAGACTTTCAAGTCTTCTCGGATAAGGACTATAAACCATAGGCCCCGTCTTACAATCCCTTCCACGTTTAAAAATGTCCTATGTTGGACGTTTAAGAACCCACACACTATTCGAAAAGCGTAGGGCTTGAAGTTCCCGTTGTTGTGGCTGTCCTTCGTGCCGTATCTTCTCTCCAGCAAAGTGGCCGCCTTGATTTATATCTCTACAAGGCTAAGGGTGAATGACAGGCCACCGAAGCAAAAACAGCTTTAGTTTGTCGCGTACTGGAAACACTGAAGACGTCCCTTGAGTTGCGTGTGGTTGTCCTAGCATCAAATGCCTCGCGGACCATGCATTACGGAGCATAAGTAATGTTGACAGCAACGAGGACGTCAGAATCTATTTTTATTTTTGAGTGAAAACAATGACTTCTGCACGCTCAGCAGGCCCCGTGCGTGCGTTTCCTGTTTTGTTATATCTCTTTTCCGGGCTTTCCCGTCCCGAATTCGAGGTCTAATAGTTTTCTTGTTGCCTCTCTGTGGTTAATTTTTACGCTTACCCTTCAATATGACATTTCCTTCAGAGTCGCTGTTGTAAATCCCGCTTTTTAGAGTGTGACCCTGATAAGTTAAACTTGTTTTTGTTTCATTGTTTTTCATTATCGTGTTCTAGTTTCAAAGCCATTTAGCTGGACCTTTGAAGTGGATCGAGCTGAGGTATATTTTTCTTATTTGCGTTTGAATACTCTGTCTAAAGACATCACTTGCAGTGGAAAAAAATGGGGGGTTTATAGCAGGCGTTAGAAGTTTGATTAGTCGCCCAAAATATGATTCTTTGCACTAACTAGTCATCTCACGAGTGAGCTGTTCACTTACACCCTTAGATGTTGCGACAACGTACTCGGTCAGTTTGCCTCTAAAAGTCGTTTCACCTAATATAATTGGTCAGAGTTCTTGTTAAAAAGGCAACTTTGTGTGGTAAAACAGTATTCAGGCATATCTGGCGAAGAACGAAGAACCATTGTTGCGGGCTCTGAGAATTGAGCGCAAAGACTGAACAGAAACGTCGTTAGCCAAACGAATATTAGAGAAATCACCCCAGACATTCGCGAAACGACTTGTTATCATTACAACTTACAATAAGTCACCTTCGCCACGGTAGCATCAAGTGCCTACAGTTGTCATACGCAATAGGGAGCGGTAAGTTACTGGTAGCGAATTGGCTTTTCAGTAGAAAGACATGACCATCGCAAAATTACCTTTAATCTTGGAAGCAGACTCTCGTTCAAATCTTGTCGCCTACAATCACCCCTTCCGGGCGCAAAAGCTATTCTTCTCCTTTGGAGTGGGGCTAGAACAATGATGTTCTTCTTCTTGATATATTTTGCAGTTCAAAACAGGCCCAGGAATGTCTGGACACAGAGACAAGGATTGCCGAAGAAGAACCAAGTACACAATCACCAAAACCTCCAAGCCTGGCGAACAAGGATCAAAGTAAAATATTAACACCTATAAAAGGTTACTAAACTGTTTTGGATATTGATCTTTACAGTTTGTTTTGGAACGGCTTTGGCGCAGTGCTGAGCTTACTTGCCTTTCACCAACGTGGCCAGGGTTTGAATTCTCTCTGGGTTGAGTTTGTGGATTAGGAGGGATTTACATTTTTTTTAGTTGTATGAGTTTGACTTCAATAAGCGTAATAAGGTGTCCCCTCGTCCTTCTCATCAACCATACCATTGCTTTTTTTGCGGACAGTAAAGGCCCTAAAGTGTTGTCCTAATAGTGCTCCTCAGAGAGGCAAGAAACAGCGACCCTCAACCCAGCTTTAAAAAGAAACCAGCACAAAGCAGAGCACTTGACAAGGCTGAGTATTGCTCAGTATCGCCCGCTAAGT
>BLFN01000780.1:1421707-1424207 GCA_014634225.1 Acropora yongei | reverse complement strand
AACTGACAGTTTTTTAAGTCTATCATGAATATTCTAGGGTTCTGGCTTAGCTATGTAATTTTATTACTGGTTGAATTTAAAAGTAATCAAAAGGGCAATGACTTTTTATGTCTGACACAAGAGGAAAATCGAACCCAAAGGGTTAAATTTTTCTTACCTAAAAAGTATGTAATTAATGTATCCTCCATATCTGAAATGCTGCAAGAAATAATAAGTCCCTGGTCCCTGTCTTTTCTTTAAGTGAAAAATGCACTCAATAGTCAGAATCCTGCAATGATGACATGTTTTATTTCTGCAGTTTTTAAAGGGACCTCTGGTCCTCAGGCCATAGCAGCGGATGACTTGGTTGAGCAATGCCCTGGAGTAGTACCAGAATCAGTTTGTCAACCGGCTCCAAAAGCCATGCAACAGCAATCATGCATCATTGAGAAAGGTGGAATTACCTCAGGCAGAGGAACAAGTAAGATGTCATGCTAAAGAATGATTCAGAATCCCATGCTGAGGTTGTACAAGTACAACATAGTCGAGCATACAACACAGCTTTACTTGTTTTTCTTCTCACCGCTCAAATATCAACCATTCTGTCATCACTTCAATTTACAGAACATTAAGGCCTCATTTTAACACTAGCAAGTTTTTCTTGACAAATAATCATTCCTTTGAGCTTGATAAGTGAGTAGTGAATGAATGGCAAACAGCATGTGTGTGTTAAATCTTGTTAGGGAACATCAGGAGATGAACTTACCTTGCCTGAGCTTGGCGGTGGGAAAAAATGATGATTTTGACCATGAATTTGCATTTTTGCCCCTGCAGTGAGGTCAAAACCCGAAGAGGCAACCTGGAAGCCCGCGTAAAAAGGAATAAAAAGGAAAAATATGCAAATTAGTATAGGTAATCACATGATTTCAAGTGCAATTTGGAATAAATAAGCAGGAGTAAATTTTTCAAAGTAGGGCAAGTGCAATTTGGGGTCTTTGAAAAATTTACAAGTGCTTGTTTATTCCAAATTGCACAAGAAAAATCATGTGATTAGGACAATCATATGACTTTTGGAAGGCATATAGTCTATTTGTGGCCCAAGTAGCATCATTTGCGCCCGAGCGGAGCGAGGGTGCAAATTTTGCTACGAGGGACAAAAATAGAGTAATATACCCGACAAAAGTCATTTGATTATCATTATATCAATACAAAAGGCCAAATTGTTGTTTAAGTCTGAGAAAAAAGCTGATCTTCCATTTTGAAATAAAATCTCCAACTCTACGGAACTACAAAGTGACCAAGTACAAATTTGCGCCATCTTTGGCATTGAAATGGCATGCTCATGGATCCTCCGGTTCCCATTGGCCAAGCGAAGTTGCTTGACATCTCTGCAGCCAATCAGAATCAGGGCGGCAAATCCATTAGCAGGTTTGGCCTGCAAGAACGCGCATTTTACGGAGGGCAGTTTGTCATTTGGCTGCACGTATTGATAATAATCAGAATTAAGGTCTTGCTACCTTTCGTTTTCTTCCATGCTATAAGCTATTGGGCTTCACGGCTCAGCCTTCAAACTGGCTCTGGTACCTAGGCAGGGTGCTTACACCATGCGAAGAAATTGACACAACTGACAAGAAATTTGGTAACACGCCAATTGATAGTGATCATGTTTCCACCATGAGGACATAAAGAAGCTAAGGTTGTGAACTTTCGTCAGAGCGAATGACGGAAGGCTAACGCTCGCCTTGTTTTCTCTTCACACCTTGTTATCCCTTCACGGTGGAATTTTCACCACTATCAACTTGTTTGATACCAATTCAAAGTTTAATGTTTCAGCTCCCCACCAATGCGGCACCACATGCAGTTTCTTTACAAAGTAAACTTTAATTCTTCTGACGTAACAAGAGGCTTCTGTATTTTGTTCCAACAGGAAAAAAACTCAGTGAAGAAGGAAATAAGTCTTCTCCGGTAAGTAAATTGCATCGAATTGTTGATAATGAAATTGTCATTGTTTGTTCTGATTTTGGTGTATCGGATTTCTGTCCAGTTAAAACTACTCGCTGGGAAGTATCTAGATTTCATTAGGTAAACTGTACTCAACTGAAAATAGGCTCAGCTCCATAGGTAGGTTCGACAACTTCGGAGCTAAATGTTTCCAGGTGGATCCTTGGTGGATACGGCGCCGGTCTACTTCAATGACTTACTCCGTTCCATTTTGCTGTTGAACCTGCAAAATGGAATACTTAAATTGGAATACTTACAGTGCGAGTGAAGTAGCCAGATACGTGCCAAATTGCACTCAAGAGGAGCTTCCTTTGTTTAAATGTGCATGCAGCCGAGGCAGTAGCCTCGCTTGTACGTCAGAGTAACAACCGATTTAGGTAATATGCGTCGCGAAGTGTCCCCTCACCTTTCTCGTTAACTTCGCCATCACTTGTGGCAAGAACTACGGACAAGTAAAGGTCACAAAGTGTCCTACAAACTCTATTTCTTTTGGGGAGACTCAGTGTCCCTACTCCTAACC
>BLFN01000780.1:1401707-1404207 GCA_014634225.1 Acropora yongei | reverse complement strand
ATGTATATAAAGTACCAACCGATCTTACTAGTCTTACAAAAGATTAACCAAGTTTAATTATGGTGTAACAAGGACAATTTAAGAAAGCGAACCATTTCAAGCCAGCGCTCAGACCTAATCACTAGAGATCAGTAGCTGACCCAGCATTTATTCTCTGCCTAAATAGGGTGTCGTTAATCTGCTTGTACCTGTTTATGTGTCACGAAGTGTCTCACCATATTTTCGAGTATCCATTCAAGCAAAACCGTCCCCCATAGGCCACTTTTAAAAATACTATAATACTCTTTGTTTGTCCTCCAAAATTTTGCATAAGCATTGCTTTTATTTTCACCTGGGACTTAAATAGTCTCAAGAGAAAATAAAAACAATGCTTATGCAAAATTTGGGGGGACAAACAAAGAGTATTGTGGTATTTTTGCACCTGGCCTATTACCCTGCCATACTCTTCCTCTGAGGCAAAAGAGCACCAGTTGAAGAGAAACTGAAAGATGTGCTTACTTTTTGCATAGAAACACCTAACACCTAAATCTAAATCTAAATCTAAATCACCTAACACTAACTCTTCGTCCGATGCTGATCTTATGGCTAAAACTTAAAACCTCTAAACCTGTAAACCTTCTGCCATTCTTCGACGTAGCCTACTTCCAGGGTGTTTGCGTAAGCGCTAGGTCTTCCAGAACTCTTTTCTTTTCGCGCAGACAGGACACTCTGGTGAGGAGGACTTGCTGACAATCATGCTTAGAGCCCTGACTCGGCTTCGAAAAAAAATAATCGAACGTTCTCCCTTCGTCCATTCCGATAATATTACGGAGGTCGACAAGTGTACCGCTGCTGCAAACATAGAATTTCGGTTAGTCACAACACGGTCAAAGTTTTTGAAAACGTCAAATTGCAAGCAACCCGAATGACTGAATGTTGTTGACCGCCTCGACATGTACGGGAAAAAGAGATGTCAAAGCCAAAAAGACTTATTTGCCACCATGAGATCAGCACCAGCAGTAAAGTTATCTTTGAGGAATGTGTATCATAACTGTTAACAAGGGGGAGAGCCTTAGGAGACATTTGGTGACGTCTAGCCATTATAACATAATGACAAGTGTGATGTTGGAAAGCCCCCAAGGGTGCTGTCTTTGAAGAGGCATACTCTTCGGCACATGACTTTAATTTAGCGCCTGATGCTAGCTAATTGTAGTTCAAGGAACGACTTGAATAACTTTCGCGCACGGAAGACTCCTTTGCTTTTGCTTGCCCTTCTGAAGAGAGGAAGTGAAATTGATTTCTTAATTACCGCACTTTGATAATAGGCCATTTCCGAATTACCTTTGGCCTCTTTTTCAAAGCGAGTCCTGGTGCTCATGTTAGCTTTCATTCACATGCAAATTTTCATATGAAAAGATGAGCACCAAGACTCGCTTTGAAAAAGAGGCCAAAGGTAATTCGGAAATGGCCTAATCAATTGTTCCTATTTTTCCGGTAAAAACCGGATGTTTTTCAAGAGACAACTTCACACTTCATTTCCTCATTATATAGATCTCGATCTCAAATTCGGGAAAGAACATATCTCGGAAACTGTAAAGAAGCCTTTCTCGAAGTGAATTTGCACTTTTGCGAATTCCTTCGCTATGTGAGGTTTTCGCGTCGGCTTCACTTTAAATGGCTATGTTGTTAATTATTGTTGTCAACTTTCCAATTTTCTGAATCTATGTAGGAGCCACTGAGCCAACCTCATTCATTGACTTGCAGTGAATATACGAACGGAGACTTCTTTTTTTTTTCTTGCTCATCTGAAGAGAGGAAGTCAAATTGATTTCTTAATTATCACAAGAAAGTTAACAAATCGAATGTGGTTTAGCGTTGTATGTACTCTTATCGACAAAGATATGCCTCATCACAGTGTTCAAAATGTTGTGGACTCACGCAGCGCAAATTTTGACCACTGTTATCACGCATGTCGCTGTAGATATGAGTGCATACAACGCTAAACCAAATTCGATCTGTTTTTTACCACAGTATCAACGTCAAAGAAAATGCTTTTTTCTGAGCATGACCAAGATCGTGACACAAGGAAAGAGCAAGCGTTGTACATGTACATAACTAATTTGCAATCTGATTGGTTTATTCCCCAAAATGAGCGTTTCTTATTGGCTACTAAAACAAGAAACAGCCACCACAAAAATTCTGAATCGAGCAAAGCTAACGTGGAATTGAACGTTTACTCACGAGAAGATAACTTCGACTGTTGAGTCACTGCAAACATTCAAGCAGAATTATCATCATTTACGGCAAAACATACATATTTGCAATGGTACAGCCAGGGTTTTGAAAAAAAAAAGAATTTCGTGACACATTGACGCGAGCAGCGTGGTGTGGACTCTTATCTGCAACGGCAAATTAGCCAATCAGATCGCGAGATTAGTAGCAATTGCGGAAAATAAAATATTATTCATCTGCTGATAACAGAACGTAATAAGCCCCAGCCGGTTCAGATATTAATGATCTT
>BLFN01000780.1:1386707-1391707 GCA_014634225.1 Acropora yongei | reverse complement strand
TTAGGTGAACCCACAAAAAGCAAAGAGTAATGTTTCCCCTTAAGTCGTCGATTGGCAAATGCTTTGACAGCAATGTTGTACCCTTTAAGTTCAAAATCCTCCTTATCACCACGCCCACATAACAACACAATGAAATCATCTTCCTTCTCTTTGGGTTTCTGCTTTGCTGGCAAATCCCCAAACTCGCGCTCAAAAAGACCTGGAATAAGCTCAAAAGAGTCCTGATCTCTTTTACTTATTTGCAAATACGAATGATAAGCCTTTGCAAGACTTGGTCCCACTTGAACAACAAGGTCAGCAATCGGGCAAAGATCAACCGCATCCAAGTGCTTCTTTTCACCTCTTGAAATTGGACTACCATAGCCCTTACATTTGCTGAGGTTTTTTGGAGCAGTATGGACCACTTGTACCCACTTGCAATTTTGGAATTGTGGATGTGCTTTAATAAGTTGTACTTGATGACCAAGTTTCACACCATGACCAACAATAACATCTATTTTGTGATCTTGAGGAGGGTGGCTCAACCAAACAAGAGGGTCAAGACCTACACATTTCCTTGCCTCAATAATACTGATGCCAAAACTTCCAGCCTCTCTTTTATCTTCATCATTACAAGCACCCTCTGGGACCAAGAGTGAAACACTTACATTTTGTATTTGCGACAAATTAATTGCAAGCTCCCTGTTTACTGTTGATAATTCACCAGCTGATGACTTCCATTCACTTGCTAGTAGAGTAATCTTTAATGTTTGCCTCTGGGAGATCTGCACTGCATCTGCTTGTTCATGTACTTCACCTTGTGACATGATTTTAATGCCAAATTGAGAACAAACCTGCAACAGATAAGTGACAGGTTTACATTACATTTTACATTTAAAAAAAAAGATCAAATTCTTTCAGTTCTGACAAAAATCATTCAAATGTCAAACCAGATGCTTTTAAGTTTTTTGGGAAAGGACCTGCAAAAGTTGCAAGAATATTCACAGTAGTGAATATCAAAGATGTTCATTGTAAATATTGAAAGCATAAAAAATGTACACCTGTCTGGCTACATAGAATCAGTTTTGAGGCATATAATTGGGTATGAAAAAATTCTTTTACGCATTTTATTAGAATGTTTTTGAGTTCTTCAATTATTTCCTCATAAATTTATTACAATTTTAAAGGTCTTTCCATTTTTTTTCGTGGGTTTGGTGATCAGAATGCCCCCATGGTTTTGATACTAAAAATGAGTGTTAGTATGAAGAGTGGGTGAATAAGGAGGCAACAGAGGTAAAATTGTAAATAATCTGGTCGATTTTCACCAACTGTTCATCTCAGATTTCACAAGTCTTAGATCAAGTACCATATCCATGCCTTGCCTTGTCAGCCCCATTCAAACATTTGCTGTATATAGCTATTCTCGTTTTGTGAGACTGTTCATGTTTGCCACAATTTGTCACTTGAAACCACATTAGCTATTACTATTGGGTATGATTGATACTGAGACCATGAAGATGTTAAACAAACAATAATCTTGCAAATGTGATTCGTATTGGTAATCATACGACTTCGAGTTGAGTTTGGAAATACATTGCACAAGTGGGTTTTTCAAAAAGTATCAAAATTTGCAATTTGAGGACGAGTGCAAACTATTTCCAAATGGAACAAGAGAAGTCGCATGATTACTTTTAATATAATATACTCAACAAAATTTAAAGTATTTCATTGGTCAATAATGAGCGCATAAATAGATTATAGAGGGCAAATGGAAGTTATAAAGTGCAATGCGAAAGTTGCTATGGAAACTATAGGGGAAGCGCGAAATTTAAGCACAAAAAGCAAACTGGCCGGGTTGCTTCGCCCTACGAAATAGTTGTTGACCAACTGAAACTAAATGCAAAAAAACAAAAACACGACTAAATCAACACAAACGTGGTTGAATGTCTGGGAAAAATGGTCAAATGAAAGAAAATTCATCTCGATAAAATGTTACAAGTGTTTTACGCTGAAGTATGCACCAAAGATGGATTCTTTTATAATTTTGTTGAGAATATTATAAATAAAAAATCGTATGATCGCTCGTTCATTTCGTGATATATGGCCACTCGTGATGTTTTTTAAGTCCTCTGCAGCTCGTGCAATTTTGAGATCACTCGTGCCCATATATCACGAAATGCTCTCGCGTGATTGGTCATAATAACTACTCTATAAATATCAAAACACTGCCCCATTGGTGATCAATCATTTCGAATTCTTGACGGTTTGCTCAATCGATTTGGAATGGAACGGTGCAAACCTGTGGTATGTCAACTCCACAATAACCAGGAAAGAAGTTTCACAAGTGGACAGATGACAAAGAGCAATGTCACAAAAGCATTTACCAACAGTTCAGGATGCCTCACCTATATATCAACAGTTACGAGACCTGACATCACCGCAGCTATTGGAACTCTATCAAAAATTCATGTCTAATCCAAGCAAAGACCATTGGACGGGAGTGAAATAAGTGCTCGCATACAATAAAGGAACACTGGCTTATGGTTTGACGTTTTCAGTGAATGGTCATCAAGATGATTTGTATCAGGTTTCTCTCATGTCGACTGGTCAGGGGATGCAGATAATCAACGTCCTACTTCTGTATATGTTCTCAAAGTGGCTAATCTCACAATCAGTTGATGCAGCAAGAAACAAGCCACAGTTGCCAAATACACTACAGAAGCAGAATACGTAGCCTTAAGTCAAGCAACAGAAGAAGCAATCTATCTACGAAAGCTACTAGCGGGTCTTGGTTGTAAAGCTGATTTACCTACAGTGTCTTGTTTAGAGGGTCATTGCTACCTGTTTTTTTGTTTATCATACCGAGGATACACATCACATACTTATTAAGTGGGAGTGTTAGACAAATAATATAATGCCATCTGATTCGTTAAATATTAAGATCATTTGACACTGCTTGGGGTTACATGTACTTCTTAAAAACTAATACTGTTTTTCTTCTATCCATAAATACACTTTTTGAGTTCTGATTAAAGGTGGATTTTTATTAGAAGACCCCACCTCACTTAAAAAATCACTGGTTGGCTGCAAACAACTTTTTTTGGGGGAGTATCTAATATTTCTCCAAGTTATGGACCTGCAAAGATTGGCTGTAATTGATTTTACTTCCAAAAATTTTTAGTTGTTTTAAAAAATGGTCTACAGACATAAGGTAATTCCTCTGAAATAAAAGTGGCAATAGATTTTCGTTCAAAGTTTGTCCACTGAATATTTATCATATGAGAACTTCAATTTTAAAATAAAAAAGGGGGCGGTACCCATGCTCATTAACGAGCACCGAGGCATTGAAAATGCCCTATTTTAGTATTATTTAGTGCTTATCAGAGGAACGCATCCCCAGTAATAATTATAAATCTTTGTGACCGAGACTTATGAGAACATGCATTAAACTACAGTCAGTAAGTTGTGTCAGACCCAAATAAACATTTTAGATTTGATTTAGACCGAAAGCTGAATCCCTGATTAAAATTTGAACCAAATTTCCTGACATGGTTACCAAACGGCAAATAGAAAAGTCCACAGTTTATATGCTATTTTCTTCATTTATTCAATTTTCAGCAATAGAAATCAGATGAGTGTTTTCTCACACAAAACTTACGATAAGTTGATAAAAGTGACTGGAAAAAAGGTGGGGTGCCCGTGCTCGTTGGTGAGCTAGAGCCATTTTTCAACTGACAAAGCTAAATATCAAGGCAAATCCGCCATGTTTTTAATGTGCGCGTGCATGAGCGCTTTCAAAATGACGCCATAAATTATGCGCAGAAAGGATGCGCAAAGCAATGCAATGCGCAATGCAATTGTGAGGAATTACATTTGATTAAATGGCAGCATAATTCACGAAACATTTCCGTTCCACAAATGAGGCCAATTTCCACACATGACACATGCGAAAGGAGATGACGATTGCACCATTAGTATTACAAAATATCCTCTCTGGATAATTCAGCTTTCAGGACATACCCTGAGGCAATCACCTCATTAACCAAACAATTTCCAAGATGATCTCGTATTACACTTTGATTCAATAAATTCTTTAAAAAATTATTAGCAAAAATAATTATACTTTCCACACGGGACTGCCACATGCAGACCCATACACTTGAAAGTGAGTCTTCTAGTTAAGTAAAGTTGTGTTTGTGTGTTTTGTGTGGAATCAGTGAGACTTCATCTTAATTGTAATTGAAGTGCTTTGAACGGTATGTTGAGAGGGATTACAGTGGGATGGGACAACTTGTTTAGCTCTGACTGTTTCATGTCCTCAAGCAATTAAGGTTTGGTGTTATTTCTCACAGGAGTCACTCATGGATGACTTTGGCTGCATACATTCCAAAGTAAAATTTTAGTTGAAATGGATGAATTCCAATAAAATGTTTCGTTTTGCTTTGGTGGTGCTGCACATTATACATGGAAAAAGAGAAACAGATTAAAATAATGGATTCTCAGTGCACTCTGTAAATATATGGAGTTAGACTGTGCAAAGATATTAGTACTTGTGTATTCAGCGGTGTATTTAACTTAATAATTATAATTGTTTTGGAAACAACTGTATGCAAATTATTGTGCTTTATGATGACCATTTACTCCATAAAAATCAGAAATATGATTCCTCTGTTTCATCGTAGACGCCAAAATAACTCGATCTCTGAGTTTGTGGGTGCGAGGCACAGGTAGTAGTGCATAACAGAAGAGAATTCAACTAAAAGCGGAAGAGAAACTACTACCAAAGAAACTTACGCCCTAGACAGAATCAAAGTTGATCAGCATGATCCGTTGGGTAGCTTGAAGTCCCTGCTACTTTTCCACCAATTGTCAAAGGAAAAGCAATCAAATTTCCTCCTGAAAGCAAAGACGCTTTCAGCCCGGCTAATGATGCATGACAGGCGTTGAGACCCGATTTTGTCTGATGAACAGATCAAATGGAAGTAATTTGAACTGTAAAATTATTTTTACGATTTTTTACC
>BLFN01000780.1:1374207-1376707 GCA_014634225.1 Acropora yongei | reverse complement strand
GGATGAACCATATTATTGCACCTTGGGACAATGAAAGATAACAAATATACTTTCAATCTCGCGCAATGATTAATCATTAACCCCAATAGAATTTCAATTGCCGGGTTTAACAATCAATGGCTTATTTAGAGACATACAATTATGCAATTTGAATTCATACAATCGTTCATTCAAAATGTTCAATCATTAACGTGAACTAAAAGTTTGTTCGCGTTAATAAAGTTCATGGAAGCGCTACTGAACGTATATTTTCCGTATAGTTTCAACTGCTGACGTAAATGAATGTATACTGTGGGTATATGAACAGCAAAAGGTGTAGTTACTCGGCTCAGTGGCTCCTGGGCTCAGAAAATTGAAAGGTTGCCAATTCAACAATAATTAACAACATAGCCATTCAAAGTGAAATCAACGCGAAAACCTCACATAGACAAGGAATTAGCAAAAGTGCAAATTCACTTTCTGAAAGCCTCGTGTTTACAGCAGATCGTTACAGCCTTCTATACATTTTCGTGATGTGTTCTTTCCCAACTTTGAGAACTACGTAATGAGGGAATGGAATATGAAGTAGTCTCTAGAAGGAAATTTCGATTCGGGACTAATTGATGGACGACATTGGAGCGTTTACGTTTCCGAGATTGATTGCTTTCGTGAAAGAAGCTTCAGTAATGGAGCTGATAGTAAATGTTAAACCTTACCGGAGTGCTCATGGCTTGTAGCTTGCTTTCAATCAATGAACCTTGCCGCAACTGAACTTGATTGCTGTGTTAGTCCCGGCCCAGACAATCTTTTCCGGTAGGATGGTTTCTTTTTGGAAAGATTGTTTTGAAGAACAACTGGTACAACAAAGAGAGAACTTAAAAATAAAACATCTTGAGATCGGTGGCTCCAAGGTAAATTTCTTTGCTAGCTGCTTAAATTACCTCAACGTCACGGTCCTCGAATCGAAATTCCTCGTGTATTTAATATAGCAATCAGGAAACTGTTGGTAGATCAATAATGCATGAACTAGGGTTTGCTACGATCTGTTATTAGCATATAATTAATATTTTTCCAGTGGTAATTAAGAAATCAATTTCATTTCCTCTCTTCAAAAGAGCAATCAAAGACAAGTCTCCCTCTGGGTCAAAGTTATTCAAGTCATTCTTTGAACCACAATCTGGTAACGTCTTGAGCTAAATTGAAGTGACGTGCCGCAACGTATGTTTCTACAACGCCAGTTCCCTTGGGCACTTTTCAACATTACATTTGTCTTCACGTTACACTGGCTAAACGTCGCTCTTGGGCCATAAATTGGAGTTAGAAAATCAAGGTGCCGTAACTTACAGAACGGACGGAGAAAACGAGGTTAATAAGATGTTCCGGCATTACATCGCTTGGAAAGTGAATCGAACTAAAAAGCACGTCACGGAGTCAAGCGGTCTATACTTTAGAATACGGACCGCTAAACCAGCCAATCACGGCTCACTTAGTACCTAAGGGATATAATAATTCACTACAAGTCAACGCATTGCCGCGGCTTACTCGGCTCAGTGGCTCCTGGACTCAGAAAATTGAAAAGTTGCCAACAATAATTAACAACATGGCCTTTCAAAGTGAAATCCAAGCGAAAAGCTCACATAGCCAAGGAATCAGCAAAAGTGCAAATTCACTCTCAGAAAGCCCCGTGTCTACTGTAGATAGTTACAGCCTTCTTTACATTTTCCGGGATGTGTTCTTTCCCAATTTTGAGAACTACACAATGAGGAAATGGAGTGTGAAATTGTCTCTAAATTGAAATTTTGGTTTTTCCCGGAAAAATATGAATCCTTGATTTCTCAAATATCAAAGTGAGGTAATTAAGAAATCAATTTCACTTCGTCTCGTCAGAAGAGCGAGCAAAATCTCAGCGCGAAAGTTATTCAAATCATCTTGGGACTACAATTAGGTAACGTCATGTTATACTGACTAAACGTCATGCACGAGGTGTCTCTTAAAGCTCTCCTCCCTTCACGGTTAACAGTTACGATTCACATTCCTCAAAGGTAACTTTACTGCTGGTGCTGATCTCATGGTGGCAAATCGGCATTTTTCGCTATGACATCTCCATTTCTCTTACATATCAAGGCGGCCAACACGGTTCAGTCATTACGGGTGCTCGCAATTTGACGTTTGCAAAAACTTTGAGCGTGTTGTGACCAACCGAAATTCTAGGTTTGCAGCAGCGGTATACTTGTAAACCTCGTAACATAATCGGAATGGACGAACACTCAGAGAAGGTTCGACTTTTTTTGGAGAAGCTGAGTCAGGACTCTAAGCATGTTTGTCGGCAAGTTCTCGTCACCAAAGTGTCATGTCTGCGCGACAAGAAAAGAGCTCTGGAAGACCTAACGCTTACGCAGATATGCTGCATGCAAGTAGGCTACGTCGAAGAATGGCGGTAAGTTTAGACGAGGAGCCATAAGATCAGCATTGGCCAAAGAGTTAGTGTTAGGTATTGTTCCTATGTAAAAGTAAGCACATC
>BLFN01000780.1:1333043-1338043 GCA_014634225.1 Acropora yongei | reverse complement strand
ACCTTAGGCCTGAAAACTTCTGTTTGGGCCTAATGAGGCCTAAGGTTAGCTTTTATGAATATTTAGGATACTTTCTGTATTCATTTGGTAAAACAATGACCTGTGATCTGTACTTTAGCCCTGCTGCCAACCCTCAAAGATCTACGTTGGTGACAACTGAGTAATTTGGAGCTTATGGACAAGGAAAGGTGAGACTCTCCTGATATGATGAATTAAATGCTGTTGAATTAACACTTAACAAAGTATTGTACGTCTCTGATTTATCAAAGAACTGGTTGTCTGTTTAAGGTGGAGCTTAAGTTGTATTTAAAAAGGAAAGTGTATCATCTCAAAGGGTGTAAGAGAAATTACCATTGAGCATCTTGTAGACAGTAAACTCGGTGTGGCAAACACAGATGAAGAAGCTCACATTGCAAGTGCAAGATCACCATTGCTGGAGCAGTGGCATTGTAGATTTGGTCATTTAAATCATATCCATATTGATGGATTAATCAAAGACAAACTTGTTGAATGCATGAACTATTCAAATTGTAAAATTAAGAGAGAATGTGAAGCATGCTCTCAAGGCAAGGTACACAAAATTCCTTTTCCCAAGAAAAGTGAAAGGAGATCATGCCAACCCCTTGGACTGATACACAGTGACCTTTGTGTACCAATGAATATTGGTTCTATTGGTTGAAGAGAGTATGTCCTCATGTTAACTGATGATTATAAGTCTGAAGTGTTGTCTAAGTTTGTGAAGTACGTGAGCATGTTGGAAAATGAAACTGGTTTGTGAGTATGAGAATGGTAGAGAGCATACGTCCCAGCATTTTAACAAGTTTTGTGTCGTGCTGATGAGGGAGTTATGCAACAGTTTACCAACCCAATTACCCACCAAAGAGGAATGATGTTTCAGAAAGGCTGAATTGCACACTGGTTGAATCACCGAGGTCCATGCTCTATCATGCAAAGATGCTATTAAAAATTAGAGCAGAAGCTGTGAATAGTGCTGTGTATCTATCTACATAACCTATTAAAGTCCTACAACTGTGCTGAAGGACAAAAAACCATTTGAAAGTTGGTTTGCGAAGAAGTCAAACGTGTCCGATTTGAAGGTCTTTGGAAGAGTCTGTTTTGGTCCAAACTCCAGATCACTTACGGGAGAAACTTGATCCAAAATGTCGCAAAGCAGTATTCATTGGGTATCCATTGGAAAGTAAAGGCCACAAGGTCGATGCTAAGTATTTCACAAGATGCAAAGATGTTTTTTTTTTTCCACGAGAACAAGTTTCACACATTTGAAGAAGTCACTAACAACAAACTCTTCTATAAAGACATTAAGGGGTACATATTAAACGTTGGCCGTGCAGCACTGATACTAGAATGATCAAAGTAGTTTTCTTAAGGGTAAGTTGCAGTGCTGAGAAATTCTCAAATTATCCCATATGAGCATTAGCCCTAGGAAGGGAACTGGGCCCACACAAGGGCAGAGAAAAACTTGAATGGCCTGAAACAATTTGCTTGATGTCTGAATCAATTTTCAATCATCTTCATGTAAAGAATTCGAAATGGTTGATCAAGGAGAAATCCACTTCATCCTTGGAATGACAATCGAGAGGAACCGAGCCGTTAGGACATTGTCCTTTAGCCAAGAGAAGCACCTTGAAGGTTTGCTCAATTGATTTGGAATGGAGGGATGTAAACCTGTGGTATGTCAACTCCACTACAACCAGGAAAGAAGTTTCACAATTGGACAGATGACTAAGAGCAATGTGACAAAAGCATTTACCAACAGTTCAGGATGCCTCACCTATATATCAACAGTTACGAGACCTGACATCACCGCAGCTGTTGGAACTCTATCAAAAATTTGTGTCTAATCCATGCAAAGACCATTGGATGGGAGTGAAATGAGTGCTCAGATACATTAAAGGAACACTGGCTTATAGTTTGATGTTTTCAGTGAATGGTCATCAAGATGATTTGTATCAGGTTTCTCACATGCCGGCTGGTTAGGGGATGCAGATAATCAACGTCCTACTTCTGTATATATGTTCTCAAAGTGGCTAATCTCACAATTAGTTGGTGCAGCAAGAAACAAGCCCCAGTTGCCAAATACACTACAGAGGCAGAATACGTAGCCTTAAGTCAAGCAACATAAGAAGCAATCTACCTACGAAAGCTACTAGCTGGTCTTGGTTGTAAAGCTGATTTAACTACAGTGTGATTTGTTAAGAGGGTTAAATTGCTACCTGTTTTTTTTTGTTTATCATACTGAGGATACACATCACATACTTATTAAGTGAGAGTGTTAGACAACTAATAACATGCCATGTGATTCGTTAAATGTTAAGATCATTTGACACTGCTGGCCGGGTTACATGTACTTCTTAAAAACTAATACTGTTTTTCTTCTATCCATAAATACACCTTTTGAGTTCTGATTAAAGGTGGATTTCTATTAGAAGACCACTTAAAAAATCACTGGTTGGCTTTAAACAACTTTTTTTGGGGAGCATCTAATATTTCTCCAGGTTATGGACCTGCAAAGACTGGCTGTAATTATTGATTTTACTTCCAACATTTTTTAGTTGTTTTAAAAAATGGTCTACAGATCTCTGACCCTTAAATGGCAGCATAATTCACGCAACATTTCCGTTCCACAAATGAGGCCAATTTCCACACGACACATGCGAAAGGAGATGACGATTGCACCATTAGAATTATAAAATATCCTCTCTGGATAATTCAGCTTTCAGGACATCCCCTGAAGCAATCATCTCATTAACCAAACAATTTCCAAGATAATCTCGTATTACACTTTGATTCAATAAATTCTTTAAAGAATTATCAGCAAAAATAATTATACTTTCCACACAGGACTGCCACATGCAGACCCATACACTTGAAAGTGAGTCTACCTGTTAAGAAAAGTTCTGTTTGTGTGTTTTGTGTGGAATCAGTGAGACTTCATCTTAATAATTGAATTGATCTTAATTATTGGAATTGAGGTGCTGTGCAATAGTATGTTGAGAAGGGTTAATTTAGTAGGATGGGACAACTTGTTTAGCTCTGACTGTTTCTTGTCCTCAAGGTTTGGTGTTATTTCTCACAGGAGTCACTCATGGATGACTTTGGGTGCATACATTCCAAAGTAAAATTTCAGTTGAAATGGATGAATTCCAATAAAATGTTACGTTTCGCTTTGGTGGTGCTGCACATTATACATGGAAAAAGAGAAACAGATTAAAATAATGGATTCTCTTTGCACTCTGTAATTATATGGAGTTAGACAGTGCAAACATGAAAAATATTAGTACTTGTGTATTCAGAGATGTAATTAACTTAATAATTATAATTGTTTTGGAAACAACTGTATGCAAATTACTACGCTTTATGATGACCATTTACTGCGTAAAAAATCAGTAACTTCATCGTAGACGCCAAAATAACTCTATCTCTAAGTTTGTGGGTGCGAGGCACTGGCAGCTGTGCATGACAGAAGAGAATTCAACCAAAAGCGGAAGAGAAATTATTACCAAAGAAACTTACGCCTTAGACAGAATCAAAGTTAATCAGCATGATCCGTTTGGTAACTTGAAGTCCCTGCTACTATTCCACCAATTGTCAAAGGAAAAGCGCTCAAATTTCTTCCTGAAAGCAAAGGCGCTTTCGACCCGGCCAATGTTGCATGAAAGGCGTTGAGACCCGATTTTCTCTGATGAACAGATCAAATGGAAGTAATTTGAATTTTTTACCAATCTGGTAATCTGATTGGCTAATTTAGCTCTGTAGAGACCACACCACGCTGCTCGCGTCAGTGTGTCACGCAATGCCTTTTTTGTTTCAAACTCCAGTGCTTTGGCCTCTCCAGATCGGCTTCTTCCATGGCTGCACTATTGCAAATGCCAACGCATATGTTTTGCCGCAAAAGGATTATAATTCCCCTTGAATATTTGCAGTAACTGAACAGTTGAAGTTGTATTTTCGTGAACAAGCGATAAACTTTGGAGGGGGGGGGGGGCTGAACACCGCAACACCGCAAAAAAAAATTAACGAACACCGCATCACCCAATCACACAAGAAACCACAGCACCGCAAATAATTTCATTTTACCGAACGCCGCAGCGTGAAAAACACAAACATCGCACACCGTAAGATTTGAGATCACCGCAACACCGCAAATTGAGATTTTATTCACCGCATCAAAAAAGACATCAACACCGCAAATCCCCATGTCCCTCTCGCTTTGCGGTCGCTTCGCTCGATTCAGAATTCTTGTAGTAGCTATGTTTTATTGTAATAGTCAATCATAAAAGCTCATTTTGGGAAATAAATCAATCAGATTGCGAGAAAGTTTTATACAACGCTTGCTCTTTCCTGTGTCACGATCTTGGTCACGCTCTCAAAATAAAAATTTTCGGATGCACCTCGTGAGTCCACAACATTTTTACCACTTTGACGTCAAAAATTTGAACGCCAAAATCGGGGACGAATTTTTAGCCGGTGCAGTCGAAAATTTGACCGGTGCGCTCTGAAAACGTCTGAACACCACAAACGTCCAATATTTTTCACGGTAAAGGCTTGGTTACGTGAATGCGAGGCTACTCAGCTGGAAGAAGAAAACATGGAGGCTGCTATCTCGTATCGCTGGTCAAAGTTATACGAAAGCCATCTACACTACTACACCACCCTTCCTACCCATACCTAACCATACACACCCACACACAGCCGTACATAACCATACATTTCCATACATTGCCATACACAGTCATACATAACCACCCACAGCCATAAATAACCCTACATAACCATACACAGCCGTACATAGCCATACGCAGCCGGAAATAACCCTACATAGCCATACACAACGGTACATAGCCGTACATACCCATACATAGCCCAACATACCCATACATAGCCCTACATACCTATGCATAGCCATACACGGCCATACACAGACATACATAGCCCTACATACCCATACACAGCCGTACATAACCATACACAGCCGTACA
>BLFN01000780.1:1256297-1258797 GCA_014634225.1 Acropora yongei | reverse complement strand
TTATTATTATTATTATTACTCGCGCTTTTCTTGAGATTACGGTTATCTGTAAATGAAGGGACGCCATAGCCCTACCAGTTCACCGGATTTCATTTTTTGTTTTTTCTCTGCCCTAAGGTGCCTCAGCAAGATAACTTTTGTGATTGTGGTGTATACGTGCTGCAATATATGGAGAGCTTTTTTAAAGTAAGTAAAACCAACTCACAGAAGAATTTATAAATCATTGTTTTTATTTTGTCTCATGAACATATAAATTTGAGACTTGGGAGACGTTATCTTATACATAGGTTTATAATATACTCAACAAAATTTAAAGCGTTTCATTGGTCGATAATGAGCGCATAAATAGATTATAGAGTGCAAATGGAGGTTATAAAGTGCAATACGAAAGTTGCTATGGAAACTAGAGGGGAAGCGCGAAATTTAAACACAAAAAGCAAAATGGCTGAAAGCCGTTGTGCTTCGTCCGACGAAATGGTTGTTGACCAACTGAAACTAAATGCAAAAAACAAAAACATGACTAAGTCAACACAAACGTGGTTCAGTGTCTGCGAAAAAATGGGCAAATGAAAGAAAATTCAATCCCAAACTGGAGAAGTTCGAGCACGAAGATCTCGATAAAAAGTTCCAAATGTTTTGCGCTGAAGTTGATTGAGAATATAAGTGAAAAATCGCATGTTCGCTCGTGCATCTCGTAGTATATGGTCACTCGTGATGCTTTTAAAGTTCTCAAATTGCACTCGCCTGCCGCTCGTGCATCACGAGTGATCATAATTGCATCACGAAATGCGCTCGCGTTCATATGATTTTCTATACTTATTTCAAAAGTTAAGATAACTTGATAAACGGAACTAAATCGCTAATTTGAAGCCCTCATAGTTTGATAATCAACGAAATGTAAGCCTTTAAAAACCATAGTTGATAAGCTTTTTATCTCCCAGTGTCTGCTTTCAACAGAATCCCTCGTGTTTATTCCATATATAGTTAGGGAGCTTGAGAAGGGACGTTTCTGAGCCACGGGCGTCAACCGGAAGTGAGCAGTTTCCTATTTATCTTGTCTTCACACTACCACATTTGTATTGTTAAACATCTTTTCATTAGTAGAGACTAGTAGTTAAAAAATCTGGGAGAGGCTAATAACCTGGTATGTGAAATATTCATTTCCGGTGTCCGTCCCGCGTGGCTCAAAACCGTCGATTGCTTTAGCTCGATCATTTCAAGTTTGGCTTGGATCATGTGCACTACCTTTCCTGAAATTGAACAGACCTTTCTCGCTTGTCGATTTTGTTTTCCCAATACAAATAATGTGAGGGTACCGAGGAGGCTTGAAGCTTTGTCCTGTTCATTAAAAAGACTGCGTGCGAGCATGGAAATGCCCAACTTTGAAAGAAAATACTCTCCTGGGAATCGTCACATAATCTTGGGAGAACAGAATCGACAAGCGAAAAAGGTCTATTGGTTGATTGAACGAGAACGGCTGCTGAATTTGCAAAATGGAAAAGCGCACATGCAAAGCGTGCAAAAATACTGTTTTTCATGGTTAAATAATCCGTCGTAGTCTCCGTGATGGTCTTACAGGGGCCTGGTTCTCGGAAGTCCCGAAACTTTTCGGGTCTATTTCGGATGCCACAATTTCCTCTTTATCTCAACAACACCGAGGTTCTAAGCCACCAAACTTCGCAGTCCCCTTGGTTTTTCTTACATTAAAAACATGTGAAGAGTTCAGCATTTCATAACAAGCAGATTGAAGTTTGACTACCACTATTTCGGAACCGAAAATTTCTCGGGCGCATTTCAGGTGACATAATTCTCTTTGTATCTTCAAAACGAAGGCGTCTCGGGGCACGAAACTTTGCAGTTATTTTAATTTTTATTTGCTATACAACATATGAACAGACCAGCTTTACAGAGTAAGCAGGCCGGAGTTTCACGAATGGCTTTTCGGGCCCGAAAAGTTTTCGGGACTTTCGAGAAACGGGCCCCAGGCCCCAGAAAACAGATCGCATTGCAATAAACCTATCGCTTTTAATTCAATAGGATCCAATCACAGATTTTTCTCTTCCGATAAAGAAAATCCAATGGTTTCAACGCGAGGAGATTGCAGCAAAACGGAACAACATACGGGAGCTTATTTACAACCTGAAAGCAGCTGCCAGCAGTGGTAATTAGTGAAAAATCTTTCGCTAGCTGCTCATCCCGGCCGTTACAAATGACCGAAGATTGGTCCCCAAGAATGACTTTTAAGGTTTTTGTAGTCTGTTGCTAACCACAAGTTTTGAAGTGTTGGAAAGGAGTGTCTCGTCCTCCACTCTACCCCTTAGGAATTTGCCGTTGTAAAACTAGCCATCGACGCGATCGACCACTCCTTTCTGTATTCTTTGTTTGTTTGGGTTTTTTTTTCAGCAGCCATACATTCAAACAAAGGTATGTTGTACCTTACCGCATGACAACTAGGCTGTAGATCTTTTTGCGGCTTTGACACGGGCATTTTACGCTGACA
>BLFN01000780.1:1075652-1078152 GCA_014634225.1 Acropora yongei | reverse complement strand
AAGCCAGGAGGTTTTTATCAAAGTAAGGTCACCCCCAGCCTCACTTTCATTTAAAGGCCAGGTAACTAAGCAAGCAACTGTAAAATGGTCTATTGCCTGACTTTGTTGGCCATGCTATAAATAATGAGTGTTATTAAGTCACTCCGAAAATTGATCATAGAAAGCCCATCATCAGCTAGTCCTTAATATACAACTCTTGCTGTTTATCACAGATCATCACACGTTGAGGACTGGCACTAACGTGTTGCAAGGCAAAACAAGCCAACAAGTAACAAAGGACTATTAACATGAACCTATGAAATAAGGAGAGTTGTGTAGTTGAGCAAATACCACACTGGGGAACGTTTTGGATGGAAAGAAAAAAAGATTAGAGAGAATAAACAGAAAATATCTCAACTTTAAAATGACAACTTTGGACACAGAGAGACAAGTGAGGAATTGGCTGTCTTTATCCTAGAAGATGCATCTGGCATCTGGACGAACCTGGGCAAACACTTGTTGTTTGACTGGTTGTTATACATCTCTAGTATAAAGAAAGGTAGGTACAAGATGCATTTATCCATCCAGACGACCTACCCTTCATTGTGTGTCTTGAACAACTCACAACAGAAGATTATTCCTCTAGGTCGATAATACATCTTGTGCCTATTTTTATGATTGAGATAAACAACAAATTGTTGCCCCAGTTTGTCCAGATGCATAATGCGTCTTCTAGCACAAAAACAGTAATTCTGTCGTGGCACCCACAATAATTGATGGGGAAACTATTTTGAAATCAACTTACGACATCTTCATAAACGAAATATCTCTACTTTCACAAATGGTTCTTTGGGGAACTTTAACAGCCACCTCCAGCAAGGGGGATCTAGGATTTTGGCTAAGGGAGTTCAGACAGAAATGCACAGGAAGCCCAATCTTTATATGTTAGGCAATGAATAATACATACTTTTAAGAGGGTTAGGGCTTTAGTATGATAAATCTCTTAATGATGAGGCAAATAAAAATCTAACTTATGCAGTTTTTGTGCTTTTAATATCCCCTAGTAGCTTAATTCGCTTTGCCATTTTTTAGGTAAGCTTTACATTACTTGGAAGAATTATGAGTGACATGACAGTAATTTCAGGCGCTTGCTGTGTTATTGTTTACAACTGTTAAGTTTACGTATATATGTTATGGTTCAAACTTATTTCTGTTTAAATGACTTTTAAAGGCTTGTTATATAGTAGCTGGTTGTTTGATCATCCCTATTTATTCAAAACTTAAGTTATTTAGGTTTTTTTATTTTGTTTGTAAATTTTAGAATTTTTCAGCTAAAACGTTTATTTTTTGGTAACCAAGGGGGGTGCACCCAACCTTAGATCTGCCAGTGTCCGGGTTTCTTCTATCCCTCCCTCTCCCCACCCCCATTAAATTGCTGAAGAATCCGATTTTATACAACTATCCCCCGAAGGGGAGGTGAATAGCGGTGCATAGATATATACTGAGATTTGAAGCATCGAGGTATATATCCACCGCTCTTCACTGACCCTGAGGGGGATAGTAGTTTTAGTATTTACCAAATCAGATGCATAGAAAAAGGCTATCTTTAAAAGCAGGAATGGGGAATGTGGGAATGGGAATGGGAAACGGGGAATCTTTAAAATGGGAAATCCTTAAAACCGGGAATTTTTAAAACGGGGAATCTTTAAAAGCAGGAATCTTTAAAAGCGGGAATCCTTAAAATGGGGAATCTTTAAAAGTGGGAATCTTTAAAACGGGGAATCTTTAAAAGCGGGAATCTTTAAAAGCAGGAATCTTTAAAACGGGGAATCTTTAAAAGCGGGAATTTTTAAAATGGGGAATCTTTAAAAGCGGAATCTTTAAAATTGGGAATCTTTAAAACCGGGAATCTATAAAAGCGGGAATCTTTAAAAGCCGGAATCTTTAAAACAGGGAATCTTTAAAAACGGGAAAACGTCTTCTTGGTCACTGGGCATTTGATGTCAACTTTTCTCAAATCTTTCTGGTTTTAATCAAACAGAGCAAAAAGAAAATGACACAGTAAACCAAGGCTCTATTTCGAAAAAAGAAAAGGGGGAAAGTGGGATTTGTTTACAATGTTTTTCTTTACAATATGTATAACAAAAATGTGTGCATGTCAATTGACCCCAAACAGTGCAACAAATGATTTATTGAAATTTTGTGAGTATAGAAAGACGAAGTTAGTGCAAAATGTTGAAATTAAAAATGCTTGGTATTTACCTCAAAAAGATGTTTACCGGTAAGCGGAAAGTTTATTCTCCTTTCGAATTGAATTACAGTGCAAAAAATTTGAGCTCTTGAAACAAGCAAGTCTGGGGTTTTCACTGTTTATCCAATTACTATTTCTAGCATTTTTTCCCGGATGATATTTTGATCTGTATTCTGCAAACATGTCAACAAGCCCACATTGTCACTTTTTCGACCAATCGTGTTCTTGTAGGTGGAGTGTGTTAACTCCGCAAGGCAAAATAGAAACAAA
>BLFN01000780.1:996801-1001801 GCA_014634225.1 Acropora yongei | reverse complement strand
ATCGAGCGTGAATCGACAATTTAGCGCGTTGCCGAATTTGATTGTGGGCTCCCACAGAGCGCTTTCATGACAGTTCCAAATATAAACTTCGTCAATAAGAGTTTCAAGAAACGTTACTTAAAAGCAATGACGCATTCAAGATGAAAAGAACTACAAGTATCAAGTTGAGATAATACGGGAAATTTTCACTTAACAATTGTTTAGTTGTTGTGCCAATATTGACAAAGTGTTGTTTGATATGCAAATAATGAAAGTTCTCTGAACAGAGAACCATTGACCCAACGTTTTTGGGCCTCTCCGTTTCCTTGGCAAACTCTTACGAGTTAAGTTTGAATTCATCTTGATGATGGAACGAAGTTAAAATGCGTCTTTAGGGAACAAGCCGCAGAAATTTTTTATCGAATTGTTTGAAAAGGCTCCAAAGCATTTTGAAATGACAACTGATACGAATAAATAGACGCTAGCTATTATTTAACTCAAACTTGCCACAGTTTGCATACAATCCGCCGTCTCTTTGAAACTCAGGTTTCCAACTGATTGCTCTTTTTACTTAGCCAGAAGCGTGGCGTCCTTTACGCAAATACGCACGTGCGTAGTTGAGAAATTGGTAGACTTTCTGTTATAGCTAAAGGGCATTTGTAGTGTCGTAACTTGACCTTGTATTTTGCAATTTTTTTTCATTGATTGAAATGTCCTTCCCAAAATGTCTTTTGGAAATGTCGCCAGAAAATCATTCCCCAGATTCCCCTAATTTGCTCTTGCGTACGCCTTCAAAATCTCATGCTACGCCTCTGTTAGCTACTTGCTTGCCATTTTTTTTTCCCGCGGCTCATCAGTAGATCGCATATTTTGCGGTAGGGAAGAAAACGGTCTGTTTTTACTGTAATCAGATATATGAAACATAATGGAAACAAATAGTTCCTAGAAGTACCGTACTGCTGTCCTAACCAATACTGACAGCCCGTATTGCTTTCCCGGAATATTTTCACGCGATCAAAGTCACGCAAACAAAGATTTTTTTCGGTTTTGTCTCATCAAGAAAAAAAAAATTTGAAAATTTAAAAGTTCCTTGATGGTTTTTTTTTCCTGGTTGGCATTCTTTTCAATTTGATTGAGTAGTTGTATTCATCTAAATGACCTCAAGACTCAAAGTGTTTGTTGCGTGTTATTTCGTTAGCAACATGTGACAGACCCTTGGATGTCCTCTTCGCTGTAGACGTGTCTGGAAGTATAGATGACGTGCAATTCAAGCATTCACAAAAATTTCTAAGGGACTTAGTGGGATTCTTCAGAATTTCCAACAGCGCTGCACGGATGGCGGTGTTTGCGTTCGATCACCTTCCGCGATTCTCCAAAGCGTCGAATCTCGATGATCCAGCAACCGTATCACTCACAGGAGTCAGAGAACAAATAGACGATCTGAACTTCTCCCAAGGAGCCACCTTGATTCATGTTGGATTAGTAGAGGCTGGGAATATCTTTAATATTTCGACTCTTCGGCCGAATGTACCTCGCGTTGTTGTTTTCCTAACAGATGGTGTAAATTACCGTGGAAGTGACAGCCTGGTCCAACCAGCCCAATATTTGAGAACGGTGAGTGAAACAACCTTGTTCTTTGTTTAGTTTAGGTAACGGAAAGTAATCTAGAGCGAATCATTAGAACAGCGTGTCATGCACGTATCGCGCGAGTTCAGTCCACGCGCGTGAGACACACGATCCTGCTCCTCCTCGCTCGATTACACGACACGAACTCCGTTTTCCGCGATGCACGAATTTTTCATGAGAGGGATGTTGCTACCTTCTCTAAGATGTTGAGATAGTCAAGGAATTTCTCGTCTTCATGGATAAAAAGCACACAAATTTCTTAGTGAAACCCTCCCCCACATCCCCTTCCATTTGACATATGGCCGGGATTGCACTCAATAAGATGGATGCTGATCTCAATAAGCGTCACACTGTCTCCTCACCTTTCTTGTTAACTTCACTATCACTGTTGGCGAGAAATACGGACAGACAAGTGATTCACGCTTAGACTTAGAGGGACCCTTAATGAAGTTTATCAAAATTGAGCGTGCTTCTAAGCACTCTTATTTCTGGACAGAGCGAGTGGTCCCAAGAAGTCCTCGTGTGGTGAGGTAATGCATTACATTACATTCCGTTGAAAAGCTTAAGTGATGAAATTATTCGAGAATTCGGCGGGAGATGAACGGGGGATCTCTGACTCAGGACAACACTAACTAGGCTAACGGTCAGAGCGGAACTTGAGCTCGGGATTACTACACCTTAACCTCTCGCCCAAGTTGGCTCCACAGGCTGAATAACTTAACTTATTCCATAAAATTTAGTGGCATAACGAGTGGTAGCAAATCGATGAAAACCCTATCCCGCCAGTGATGATATCATTTTTATCAACACGTGTGATATCATTTTTGACCAAGCAGCTCGCAGTCAAGCACAAATCAACAATTGACTGTAAGTTTATGCAGTCAAGTTCAAACCTTAGTTTTTGAAATAAAAGGAAAAAGCATCTTTTGATGTACTCCGAGAATTTTATACAATAGAAAGAAAATTACATGGTCGCTTGGAAGTAGGAAATTTCTCTACTACGCTCACCAGTGGAATATTTCTTCAACAGGAGAAGAGAAATTTCGTATCTCCGTGCGGCCTTGTAATATCCTCTGTAAGATTTTGGTCTTAGTTATATTCTCACACTTCACTGACTATTTCCATTTCGCATATTTCCCCTGCAGGTACATAATGCTCGTGTTATTAGCATAGGAATCGGCCCCGAAAACGTTGATGAAGAGTCGTTTAACATAATGGTTGGTCCAGGAATGTCCGACCAGATCGTTCTTATTGACTTCAAGAAAAAGTCGTGCGGTGCCGAGGACGATGAAAGTGAGAACGAGGACGCGACTAGTGATGAAGAAAGTGGGAATGAGTCGGAAGATGATGGCTGCGGAACCAAATTGAGAGCAGTTGCATCACTAATCTGTCAATGAGCGATGTTTTTTTTTTGGTGCAAGAAAAGAAATGCCTCGTTTTAGAAAGTTAGTTATAAAGAGTCAAATACAATTTGAATTCGTTTTAAGTCTAAAAAAATGCTGCCATGCAAGAATTATTGGCAAGGCTCAAGATGGAATGTAACAATTGCTCAGGATTGTGTGCGTGGCGCTGAAGATCGGAATTCTGGAATTGTCAACGCGAAAGTGGGATCTCGGAGCGACTAGAATCCAACCCCCTTTGAGAGCCACTTCGCTGTAATGTTTACAATGATGGTTTTCCAGAGGCCCTTTTTCAGCGTTTAGGATTCGTGAAATTTTTTTCAGATAACATAGAAATGTATTGTCTCCGGAAAAAAAACGTCCGTATTGGCCGGAGGTAAACAATATCATGCAGGAGTTGTCAGACTTCGATGAGTATAATTTGACGTCATGTGGGTTGAATGTATCAGGGGAAACCGAGTTCCGGCGGAAGTCGACCGTGTGAAGTTCACAAATTCCGATTCTTTGCTCTATTTAGTTCTTTCTTGACGTCCCTTAATTGTTCACGTGACAATATGACTAGACCCTAGGATTACAACGTGCAATGTTTTTCATGGATGTCTATATTGACTGCAATTGTGCACAGCCGTTTTTGAGAAGAAAAGGAAATGTTTACTTGTCCTGTCTAGTCAACAACCCTTTAATGCAAGTGTCACATTATGTGGTTTTAAATTTTGATATATATCACTGAAAAAAAAAAATCAACTTGTTTTGGGCATCAGCGCTGCATTTCATACTTTTTACTACCTGTAAGAAAGAGAAAAAGCCACATTAGCGAAATAAAGACGGCTTAGATTTTGAACAAGAACTCCAGTAAACAGTCAAACTGGAAGAAATAAGGCTAAGGCCTTTGAAATTGTGGCTACACCTCCCAAAGCTGGACGAGTTTCTGCGTCACGTGGATATATGAAGGTTTTTCGTGAGAATCCATTTATTAGTTCACAAAATACTTTTAAGGAAGATTACCAAGCAAAGTCGGCCACTAAACAGAAATGAAAAATCTATTATTATATTTTTCCTTGAGGTCCGAACCGTGGAGAACAACAACTTTAACTACTTAATGACCGAGAGTAAGGTCGTTACGGGAAATCTCAGACTGAGACCTTGCCGTATTGACCGAGCGATCGCGAGGTCAATACGGTAGGCACAACAGTCAAGTTCATCTGCAGTCGCGTTTAGTGCACTGGCCTGGATATATTCCAAAAGCACAGACGTTTTGTTCAATTTTAGTGCGTCATTTGATAAATTAAGTTCAAATGCTAGAGGCCTGGTGTAGAATACTGTGAGAAAGTTAACCCTTTGGTGATTTTCCTCGGTATTTGGTTTGGAATTATGTTCATTCAGTGACTAATTCTTAGAAAAGACATTGCCAACAAAATTAATCGCGTTTACTTAGTTAAGCAACCTGAGTTTAGCATGCGCCCGGCCTGAGATTATGTCGCCGTAGCGAGAACCTCCCAGAAATGAGCGATCTGATAAAGCAAACATTCTTTTGTGTGCACAGAAAGTGGATATTGCTCAGTGAAGTTTGTCGAAACTTTATGTATCAGTTCAAACCAAAACCTTTCTTCTTTGTTTCCATTTTCATTTACACACAAGATCCATAACATCAGTAATGGCTTTGGCAAGTGCGTTAAAGTCTTCCACCAGCACATAGAGTCCATCAGCCATGACTTGTAGTTCTTGCAGGCTCACATACGGTCCGACCCCAATTGCCACAATTCTTACAGACATATTTTCCTTGAAAGAAGAAAAATGTTTTGTATTTAAGTTTGAAGCAGGCACTGACGCGCTCACAGTGAATTCTGGTCAGTTCCAGGAACTAGGATAGGCTAAAGGACAGAAATTTGGTTTTATCAAACGAGTTGATAAAGGTGAAATTACCACCGTGAAAGATTTGGAAAGCTGACGTTTCGAGCGTTAGCCCTTCGTCAGAGCGAATGGCGAAGGGCTAAC
>BLFN01000780.1:871881-874381 GCA_014634225.1 Acropora yongei | reverse complement strand
TTCGTTGAAACAGTAGAAAACAATTTGCTAAATGGCTTATATGCGGCGTAGCGATTGTTTTGAAAACCCTAGGGCTCCTTAAATACGAGATTAGTTCATTCGAGAAATTTTGAGGCTAGCACGAAACTTTCACGCTTAAGCAAATGAAAAAAAAAAAGCAAGGATGGTCAAACAGTGAAAAGAGTATCTCTATTATATTATGCAACATTTGGACTGACTCTCACCACCAGGGTTTTGAAAGTTGTGGCCCTTCATTTGAATTGAATCGCTCTGGTTTCTGAAAGCCACAAATAGAAACAACATGATAAGGAAAGGAGTGTCATTCGAAATGTTGAATGAAATAATATGCACATTCCTTTGACTGTTTGAACAGCCTTGCTTTTTTTAATTTGCATTTAGCAATTAACTGCTGATCAGAGCCGTTCCCAGGATCTGGTGTTTCAGTCTTTGCTAACGCATTCGAATCAAGCCGCTTCCACACATGGTTTCTGTCTCGTAAAAAGCTAAACAAAAGAACACATTTGCATGAAAACTGAGGTCGATTCCCTAAGGGATTCACCAAGGTGGCCGTAGCAATGACGTCTCGCGCAAACATTCTTGGCACAACTAAACCGATGGGGTTGAAAAGGTGTCCTTCTTTCAAAGAAAGAATTCATTTAGCTCGTAATTTTGTGATAACATTTTGCAGCCAATAGAAATCGAAATTTTGGTAAATAGCTGTCTCCTCGTCCCCAGCTTTCAAAGAAGAGTCTGGAAACGATGATTAATTATACTCTCGACCACTGTTTTTGTCGTTCCTTACAGTTTTTGATCATCTTAGCAGGGCAGTTTCTTTGACCTTTTTCTAACGAACTAATTCTCGAAGAACGACCAGACATTTAGTAATTAGCTAGAAAACAAAAAGGATACTTGCGAGATCTATTTGAATACCCTAAAATCACGAGCAAAGGAACATTGTTTAACCAATCTCAGGGTGGAAAATGGCAAGCTCCTAAACCAGTTGTAAAGAAGATATAGTCTGCACTAAGCGCTGGAAAAGGCGTGCGAGTAGCATAAATCTTTTTTCTCTCATTGGCGTTGCTAGCTCAAGTAATCACCTAGCAAGTAAAACAAGGAAAAACTAAAATAAAGTTGTCTCCAAATTGCTTTAGATTCTCTAAAGGTATAAGTGAAACCTTTCGTTGAGTGCGATATTTACATTGATTTCCGTGTTCTGCAGACCTGCCAGTCGTGCTTCAAAACAATTCCCAAGGGCGACGTGGTGGTTTTGGCTGAATTTGAAGATAACGACGAGGCTTTTTACCACTCGGCTTGCTTCTGTTGTACCGCTTGCTTTGAATTGTTGGTAGATCTCACCTACTTCAAGTATGGCAACAAACTTTACTGTGGAAGACACCATGCGGAGTTGTCAAGGCAACGGTGTTTTGGATGCGACGAGGTAAGCTTTTCTATAGTCGAGGAGACACGATCGAATTTACAAAAACAAAGCCAAAAACTCAGAAGTTTTTCACCCCTAAACCTCAATCTCTTAGCCCACCAGATAGCGGTTCTATCTTAATTCAGCCGAAAATTGGCCAATCAGATTGGACCTCATGATTGCAAAGCCTCTAACTGGCCCGTAACCAAGCAAGTGACTCAAAGGAGTGCTCATGCTGAATGCAGAATATCGCGTACAGTTTTCGCAACCTTCTTTTCGAGAACAGTTTCCTTATTATGTGTAAAGCCCCCCGTTTCCAATCGTCCTCCTCGGTATCTGCTAAATGATAGGCCATTTCCGAGTCACTGTTCCCCATTGTTTCTACGAAACCATTGAAGTCAGAAGGAGTTATGTAGGTTTAAATAAGTCAAACGTTTCACGTGATGACCCCATATTGAGGTACAAGTTGCTGTATATTAGCGTCCCAGGGTGTCACATTCTCTCCGCTTTGCCTTAAAACTTTGTGTCAGGGAGACACTCTGTGACATCTACATGACATGTACACATCACGTGTCGACCCCTTTAGCCCAAGAACTTCATTTAATACTGTTTCGTCAAGGTTCTGCAATTATTTTCTGTCAGGGAGATACTTCGTGACATGTACATAGTATGTCAGGAATCTCATCATCTTGTAATGTATTGAACAACCTTCGATGGCCCTTTTTGAAATGGGAGAGACCACTAGATTATTCAGTTATCACAAATGAACGACGAGTGCTGATCTTTCGTGTTTCTTCACAGCTGATTTTCACTGGTGAGTACACGATTGCAATGAACAAATACTGGCATTTAGGACACTTTCGATGCAATGAGTGCGATGTCAGTATCACAGGCAAGCAGTTTATTGTCAAGGATGAAAAGCCCGTGTGCACAGACTGTTTTGATCGAAGGTAAGTTGGAGCATGCGCAGTGAATCTAAGACCGTGTTGTTACCCCATTCACGTGTTGTACTTGAGTAGAATTCTTCGTCGTTGTCTGCCAAATGCCAACGTGAATTTTCCAAATTTAAGGCCGGTTTTAACG
>BLFN01000780.1:859381-861881 GCA_014634225.1 Acropora yongei | reverse complement strand
ACTTTGTTATGTGTCCAGGAATACACTCATTAGACCATTTTAAGTTGTGCACTTAGTTGCCTTGCCTTTGAATGAAAATGAGGCTAGAGGTGACCTTGTTTCGATGGAAACCTCATTGCTTTTGTTACAAAAATTCCTACTTATTAACACGAGAACAGCATCATTAATGTAAGAAAAGCACAGAGGTCTCCATCAAAACAAGGTCACCTCCAGCCTCACTTTCATGCAAAGGCCAGCCAACTAAGCAAGGAAAAACTGATTTTCCATTCGTGTTTTTGCAATGCTAAGGATTTGTAATGCTTTGAACTGAGTTGTTGGGTTCTGACGGGAAGGAAAACACAACAAGAAAATACAATTAAATGTGGAACATACCATGCATAAACTATCTACTTCCTTGCACAACCCTACAGTTTGACTTGCACAGATGCTTGCATGAATTATACTTAAACGATACTCCCAATTTCCACAAACTTTGCACAGTTCAATTTGCTTTGCATTATTTTTGTGTGGTTATTAATTTTTCAGAGAAGTGAGAGAGGTCAGACACGGGTGCATTTTATGACAAATGTGGATAATGCACTAAGGATACTGCAGCAAAATAATGTAAGTTCATTTTATGGGCAATCATGAAAAGACTCTGCAGTTAGACTTTCTACTCTTATTTTGTAAGGACAATTTGACCATGACCCTCACAACACTTAATTTTGTCCATGGGACATACTGTACACTTCACATCTATTTTAGCAAAGAGAAGGGAACTCTCAATGATATGGACTGATTGGGCCACAGTATTCAGGGCACGAAATTGCGCCTAATACAGTCGCCAATGCGACTAAAATTATCGTGCTGGCGACCAAGATGCAAGAGTTAGTCGCCAAGTTGGCGACCAGAACTCTTTTGGTTTTGTATATCTTACCCTGATGTTTTTTTGCAACTAAAAAAAGCTTCAAAGTAGATGAATCAGCGCGAACGATGAGGTCTGTTAAGCAAAATCGTCGTGATTGCTACGAACCGAACATGTCAACATCCGCCATCTTGGATTTTCCAAATGTTACGTTGTATAGTGTGAAGTGAAATGTCCCTTTTGGTTGCGCAGACACTTCACTTCAGAGCTAGGAAAATCCTTCCATTTGACATTACTGTAAAATGCGTTTTTTCAACTATCTCTTTTTTTTTTTAATGGCGGCTAACTTTTTGGCCTAGGCGACCACTTTAAAAAATTTACGAGCCAGATGGTTCCTTGCCAAAAAAGTTAATTTCGTGCCCCGAGTATATGAATTTGTTTCTGTGTGCACCCCATGTATGTAGCAAGGCTAACTGATGACTTTTGCCAGATTTCAAGAAACATGGCTTCAATTAGACAATAAGTCATTTGGATCAGTGGTGACCTTATGTAACATGGGCCAGGATCCCACGGGTCCTTGCAGTTGTGAAGTGCTGTGTACAAAGAGCGTTTCTCAGCAGGTTGAGGAATTAATTTCACGTGTTGTTACTCAATCTTAAAACTGCAAGATTTTAACATTAGTTGTTTACTCAAAATCTATCCCCTAAATGGCAAAAAGTTTGTTACTTTTATCGTTTAGGTCCGACCTGTGAATATCAGCAACGATGACATTGTTGATGGGAATCCAAAACTGACACTTGGTTTGATGTGGTACATCATTTCACATTTTCAGGTGAGACTGCATTTCTCAGTACAATACATACTTGTACAGTACTAGTTTTTCGTGTGATGTTAAAGACTTGTTTGGTTTACGGTATTTGATCTCATTGACGTCAAGCCAAAAAAGAGGCAATATGACAAATTAAAAATTTGGTATCAGACAAATTGATGAAGGTCAAAGTACTGTTACAAAGCTCATGTTTTGCTCTGATGAAATATCAGCTTTGTTTTCTTCTGGTGGTAATTTGAGCTTTAGTAACGTGTCTCACGATCATATACCAAAACGGAATTTTCATCATTCACTTCCCACTACAGTGTCATAGAAACTAAACTCTTTATGCTTTAAATCAAATTATTATTGTCTCATTTAACTCTCTTGTTCTATAGTTGCAATTAGTTCTTAAGAATCTGATGCTGGATTCTGATTCGGAAACGCCAGAGGAGAAATTGTTGGCTTGGTGTCGGCAGTCTGTGAGAGGGTGAGTGAGTAGGTGTTCTGTTACATAGGCTAGTGTCATGCTGTTTGAGTGGAACTGTAGTTTGGTTAAAAATGCTCTAAAAGCAATGGAATTAAATTTTCTTACGGAAGTTAAAAAATAAGGGTTTATTTTAGAAGAACTTTGCTAGTACGCCGAATTCAATCTTTCTCATCAATAGTTTAGGACTACAAGGAAGGTAAAGCATTGAAACTTGAAAAAAAGTGCCTAAATTTTTCAAGTTTGGACACAGTATAAATTATTCCAAAAATCCCCAAAATCTTTATAGTCTATTTTTGGTCTTTAAACAATGTTGTTGCTTTTGAATCAAGAACCAAGTTCGTTTTTCAAACCAGTTATG
>BLFN01000780.1:834190-836690 GCA_014634225.1 Acropora yongei | reverse complement strand
TGCTGTCTATAAACTTCCTCTATGTCTAGACCAATTGCGATAATAATTTTATTGGTGACTTGTGGATTTTATCCGATAACGGGTGTTGCCAAGTTTACGACGATGTTTCATTTATATGCCAAGTTGAAAACAATCAATTGGACATACTGCTGCAGCTGTCTTCGTTTTTCAAGTAAACTGACATATTTTCCCAGCTTTACGCTGCGATTCTCGGGAATTGTTTATATATTTTTGGAGAGATAAGCGGCAGGGATGGGCCTTTTCACTTCGGAGGAATTCTTCATATGCTTTGACAAATGTTTATTGATTGTTTTTAAGTTGTGGACGACTTTTTATCTTTTCTTCTTGAATTGCGTATCTGCGTAGACTGGTCAAAAGATTTAAAGACAACAAAGCTGCTCGACTTCATTGACATTTGAAGTCAGCAGTTCTTCCGTTCCTTTCATAAAAAACACGCTCGTTTTCCTAAACATTGTGACACATTTTTTACCATTAAAATCAATCGATGAAAACTTGTCATCGGGAATAATTTGCCCTTTCTGCGGAGGTCTTGAACCACGAGTAGCCTCTAATTTCGGCGTCCGATAATAGAGCGAGATAAATTTTCGGCGCCGCCCTCATGTTGCATGTCCTCCGAATTTCGCACGTTCCTATGGCTCATCGCGTGACATTCCCGCGAAGGTCATACCTGCTAGCGCAAACTCCGCTTTATCACGCGAAATTTTCATCACCAAAGATTGTGAAATGTAGTGATTGTTTACTGTCTTGTTAACCCGTTTCTCAGATGTACATGTCACTAAACGAAACAACCAACTGAAATCGACCTGTGAACTGCGGTTGACGTGTGGCGCCATTTCGCATATGCCAATTAGCATGATTGTAAAAGGGAATTCGTGTATTCGTGAGTTGAATGCTTTTTTTTTCAACTTCATCTTTCCATTAGCTTTTTGTTTTATGATCAAGCGTGGAAGGGATTTTTTGAAGAGTATCCTCGCGTCGCTACGCCGAAAGATATTGTTTCATGTCGTATTTTAACGGTTGCGATTGAGATTACATTTTAGTAAATTTCAACGTGTGTTTAATTTTATGTTGATACGAACGAGCTTTCTTTATCACCCAGAAGTTCTGGGGGAGGGCTAAGGCTCCAAACGCCAGCTTCATCATCTTTTTTTTTTATGATGGTAATTGATATTTATCAACTTCTTTGATGCCAAGTTTTCCTGTTTCACCCCTGTTCTGGCTGACTTTGTTTTAAGTATGGAAGAGCGATTAATTAGCTTTCTCCCACTGGGCTCCTGTATCGCTTTGATAGAACATCAATTCAAACTGCCTAGATACCGAAAGTTCAGGTTTGAATCGGTAGTTTTATAAGCAGGCGATGATGCTAGAAATTCACCGCATGAAGATTATGGTTTTTGAGTTAATACATTTTCGATGTTTACTTGGTTATTCGAATCTTCGTGCTCTGGTCGGAAGTCGGGCCCTTGACCTTGTAGTTTCTGGAGCTGTTATAGATCGGTTTATGTAACAGTGTGAGGTTTCAAAACAAGGAAAGACACCTGTTAGCTACAAACAGGAAGCTTAGTTGATCTACTGCTAACCTGATAAACGATCCGTGTGGTAAATGCTTTCACGTTTTATCTCTTGACAATCACAGGCGTTCCGTGAAGCCCTGCCATTGGCGGAAAGACTTGAACGTGACATGAGCAACTTAGAGAACTGGCTCGAGGACAAGACGAGTGAAGTAAAAAGGAGGGAAGAGGCTGGGTTCCCTGAGGATGTGGATGCTGAGATCAAATGGAACAAGGTGAGTTGAAAAACAGGCCGGCCAATGTTGTGGCAATTGGGGTACCCTCAGTAGTTTCCGACCATTTTAAGATCTTAGGAGGCTTTTGAAAAGTTGAACAATTGCGAGCCAACTAAAAACGTTAAAACGGTTTTCCTCTAGTAGAAATCACAAAGAAAAATCTCAACCAATGCTAACAACTGGCTGGTGCTCCTCAAGGAACACCTTGCTTGAATTTTTCATCGATTTCGGGTGTAAATGGTTGAAAATAATCAACAACAAGTTTTTCGCTGTCTTCCGGAGTTTTCTTTTTTCACTTTGGAGCATCATTCAGAAATCGTGTAACTTCTCGGCATTGGAGGTGTCGCTCATGTAACCGGAAGCTTGAAGTAACTCTTCAACAGTCCTGCTGGGCCTAGTACCCACTAGCGACATAAGGTTTATAATCCCAATGACAAACATAAGCTTTGCTTGCTCTAGTGGGAACATTCATCTTACATCCTCACGTTAGCGCGCCATCTTAAAAATGACCACGACATGAAAGTACTGCATCTAGATTTTGATTGACCGGGAGACCATACATCTTTTGCGTTATTATAATTATAATGATGTTTTCACCTTCTAATTACCGCCAAGGGCTACATAATCGTAGAGAGGAAGTGAGAAGATGAGAAATGACCGATCATTTCGTTATAATTATGTCGATCATCCGCG
>BLFN01000780.1:726271-728771 GCA_014634225.1 Acropora yongei | reverse complement strand
ATTATTTTAAAGAACCTACCCATTACTTAAACTGTTTTTGACCAGTTAGGTTCACAAAATGTGTTTTTCATAAATAAGACATCACAAAATGACCTTCAGATTGAGTAAATGTTTGTAAATTTGTCTGAACTCAGTTTGAGTGGATTTGTTCACCACCAGAACTTTATTAGCAGGAAAGGAAAGTCAGTGCTCAATATGACTTTGTTTGATTGAGCTTGAATTGTAGTGATTAGTCAACTAGCTGAATTTTTTAGTTGCAATAATTATAAACCTTGTCCTTTATGCAGCCACCAACTGGTGTTACTTTATATTTTCACGAAGAGGGCACAGTAAAATGGAGTGGCAAAATGGTTGAATAATCCAAGCTTGTTTATTCTTCTGTAACATTACGAAACCCTAATAGTGCAACAGTTTTTTTTGTAAGAAAATGGTTTGAACCCAGGAGTAACATATCTTGGTTGAAAAAGATCATCTGGGTGACTGGAGTCCTAAGATGGACTGTTGTTTGTGACTGACGTTTCAACAACCTGTGTGGAAGCCATCTTCAGAGTCAAGTGATCTAATTTTTTTGTACAAAAAATGTCCTGGATGTTTGCTTAATATGTAACAGTAAGGTAGTGTCCAATAATTATTCTTGATATCAAACATGATTGTGAGTAACACAATATGTAATGGCAACAAACATCTCTTAAACAACTGGGGCCATCACAATGAAAGGGATTCAATGGATAACTCAACTGAACCAGTACTTACCATTGTCCTAAAGTGAGAGGGCAGAATGGGATGGGAGCTGGAATGCTCACAGATGTGCTTAAGTCAGAGAGCCAAAGAGCATCCTCCAAGATCAGGTCAAAGCCATGAGGCAAGGAACAAGCTCCTGCAACCACCCCACAGATTACATAAGCTTAAAGAGAAGGCTGCAGGGCTGACTCTATTCAGGCGTGGGCTTTACTTTGCCTAAATTACATTTAGTGACATTAATGAAACGCAGATGCCTCAAATGAATACCTATGTTCACCTAAACTTTTGATTATTGTAGCTGATTATTCTATCTTGTTTTCTTTGGTCCCCCTTTTCTTTTTTATTTCTGGTATGAATTAAAAGAGATGAAAGTATCAATGAGATTTGGTATTTAAATATTCAACTGAAATGAGTATACCTTCCTTTTTAAGAGTGACAATAATGAACTTTCAAACATGCTGTGTGCAACAAAGTACATTCTTTAGTGTTATAATAATTGCTGATTGTCTGTCCCTTTTAGTGCACTTCAAGCTGTTAGTCGAACATTTTGGCTCATAAAAGTCATGTTTTTGAATATTATTATTAATGTCTTGACTGTTTCTATCTCCTTCCAGATTAACCCAGGTGATTCGAATAAAACTGTATAACAGATGGTTGATCCCAAAAGTTGTTATTAAAGAGCACAGCAACTAATTTGTATTATGTTCTTTTCCAGACATTTGCCTTTGTTACAGTTTCTCACACTGACGTGGCAAAAGCCTTGTTGTCAAGGGTAAGTTATTTGACTTGATGTAATATTTACATTACTTGAAATAATTATTGTAAAAGTTTGCAGGTTTATTGATTGTTAGGTTAGACTTCAACCTACAATATTGTGGTATGATTCTCTACCTTTTTCTTTCCTAATCCAAATGATAAATAATATTAGAGTCAGGTAGTCTGAGAACAGAGAAATTGGAGTGTCAATTTAGGTGGACTATAATTTATTTAACCTGAATTTCATTTTAATATCTTCACGATTTGCAAAACAAGGAAATATTCTAATTTCAAGTCTCAACTGAGCTGAAATACATAATGGCAGCTCAAGTAGTGTAGCATGTAACTGGGAGGATCATTAACATTAAAATTGTTTCCATTCGCAGTTCAAATGAAATTTCGTTATTTAAAACACATTTATTCACCATCTACGCGCTTATCAAAGACCCAAATAATGACCAGCCTGAAAGCTCAACTGGGAGAGCAATGCACTAGCATCACAGAGTTCAGAGTTCAAGTCCCAGTCAGTCTTGAATTTTGCTACTGCTCAAATCGCATAATATAGAGCAACTGCAAACATCATTGACATTAAAATACTGCTAGTACTGTATTGCTGAATATGAGAGTGAGTGGTCTATAATATATACATACGAAGAGGAAAAAAATCAATTTTGCTGGCACACTTTTAAAACTGGGATAAATTCAGCCCAAGTGATGGTCAAAAATTTATTACAATGTCTTTTGACATTTCTGGTATCTGGTGTTAGATAATTTTGTGGGTCTTCTAACAGGATACACAAGAAGGACAACTGAATCAATACCTTTATTGTACCTCAAAAATTTTTCAAACAAGTATACCTTTTTTTCCCAAAGGAATGAATTGTCTGAGGTGCTACTAATATCTGTGAGAGAGCCTGAAGGACCTTGCATGGATAGTTTTAAATTATTATTATTATTATTATTATTATTATTATTATCTGCTTGAAGACAAAATTGTAATGAA
>BLFN01000780.1:711271-718771 GCA_014634225.1 Acropora yongei | reverse complement strand
CTCGCCAGGCACTATGGGATTTTCGACGGAATTCCGACTTTCCTTATCGTTGTGCGGTGGTAACAAAAATTGATGACAACACTTGCAAAGAACTTTTGCAACTGAGAAAAATAGGTTATGAAGAGACCAAAGGGGAAAGTGAACCCTGTTTTCCTCCAGTACTAGCCCTGATAGAAGATACTGAGGATTTCGTATTCCGTGAGTTGCGCTCTCAAGTTTTAGAACTTGCAAACAAGCTCTCAAGGACAAAGTGGCCCGCGTGTGTATTTTTGTATTGCAAACCGACACAAAAACCACGCGATTGTCATTCAAATGAAACACAAACGAGTGTTTTTCTGGAGCAGCATCTTAGCGAAAAGGAAGTTAAGTGGTTTAAGGACAAATACACAGAGTTGAGCAACCGTAATGAGAAGCCCGAATACGACTTTGAAAGATATGCCAATGAAAATTTAATTTCGTTTATGATCATGAAGGAAAATTTTAATCCAGATTATGCTTCAAACATCGTTGACAAAAATTTATGCGAGATAACGCGAGATGCTGAGTTAACTCTTCTCGAGTATACTTCTCTTCTCAGCTTGTTCAATCCGTACCCCGTGTTTGCTGCGTCTTTCGATACATTGATGTTGTCTGCAAGCCTCCTACAGCGAAAAATCTTTAGAGATTGGGTGGAAGATCTCACCCATGCAACGCGTATATTCTTGCGAGAGGTGGACGTTAGTCGAGATTTGGGAACGGGAAAGGCAATTGCTATAGTGCACCCGATCATTGCAAATAACCTTCTCGATAAAATTGCCGCAAAAAAGGAAACTACTGTGAGTGAAATTGCTTTGAATTTTTTGAGGTCTCCTTTAATAAAGAATAAAGGATATTCTTTTACGGGGACTTACCTACATGAAGGTGCCAATAGAATGCTAAAGCAGCGCAAGAAATACGAGTATGGAGATAAAGTTCAGACAAAGTTCTCAGGCCTGATAGAGAAGATCTTGTATGTTGAGTGCGTAGAGGAAGGCAGTGGGAAATCTACAGAGGAAAGGATCGATCAAGCCGCTGAGGTTTTGAAGGAAGGTTTGGAAAAATTTAATGATCCAATGCTCGCTCAGCAATTAGCTAGAGTGTTTTATCTAAACACGAGTGCGTTTTCTAAATCTTCAATAGATTCCTGTTTTTCAAAGGCCATAGAGTTTTGTAACAGGGCTATTCAAATGAGTCCAAATAATTCTTATCTTTTGGACACGATGGGTCGCATCCATGAAAGAAACATCAAAATTTTGTTTTATGATGTTCTCCGAGAGAGCAAAATTTTGCGAATAGAGGAAGTCACTCCGGTTCTTCAGCTTGGTTTTGAGGCAACTAAATGGTTTCAAAGGTCAATATCAGCTTCATCAGATCATCAAAACCGTAGTGGGTTTAATGGGGAACTTTCAGTGATGTTTTACATGCTTGGCGTCTTGCGGTGTGCTGAAATATTTAGGGGCGAACGTGGCCAAAGTAAGTTACAGATGTATCTTGCGTACTGCCAAGAAATTCCTCCAGAGGTTAAGGAACCTTGGAAAGAATTCCATGAAGTGATTAAAAAGCTCAGAGATCGATTCAGTGACTGCATCGAAGGACTTGAAGAAAGTTTTGCCATCTATAAAGGGAGTAGCATGATAGAGAAGTCTGCTCCGAAGCGGATTGCTGAATTCAAGACTCGATATCTCTATTACTTTGGTCCAAGTGAGGTGACCTGGAATATTAAAAGCCCTGAGGATCGATGGGAATATCGATGGCATGAAATAAATCAGAGTCTTACAGGCGGTATTTTTTCAACTGTTTTCAACTTGGATCAGTACCGCGAAGGTGACGTAAGGGAAATTCTTGAAAACCTGAAAAAGTTGGCCTACAGCAATTTTGAGGAGCCTGTCAAAAAAAATCGTTACAAGGACTTTCTACTTATCATAGTAACTGAGATGGCTCTTCACTCACCGTATGGAGAAAGTAAAGTTTCAGCAACACATGAACAATACAGAAACATTTACTATTTTGTAGAGAAATTGGTTGAACTTGAGGTGTGCGATGGAGAGCATAAACGACTTTATGGACATCTTCTGAAAATGATGTTTCTCTGGCCGAGAAAAGGCATTGAATTAACAAATTATGGATTGAATTATTTTTATGACGCAGTGAAAATGCTCACGGAAAGGTGGGAAAGCAAAGGTAGAGAAAGAATTGACCCAGACAAACATCTGAAAGAGAAAATGCACATACGCATGTCATTTAAGAAAGAGACAAAACAGTACACCACTCTTTTCTATTTGGGTAAAGGTGTGGGATTGGACGTTTTTGTTCACATCAATGAAGTGTTAGGAACCCGGGGATATTTGGAGTGGGAAAGTTTCCACATTAGCAAGAGACTCGTACGCCTTAATGGAGTGGTGGATAGTAAGAATATCATAAAAATTCAGAATCCATTGGACTCAAGTAAAACAGTTGACATCTACTACTCACCCCGTGAAGGAGGGTTTTCAAAGGAAGCGGTATCATTTTACTTAGGCTTTAGTTGGGCTGGACCGGTTGCTTTCGATGTTCAATATAGCAAGAAAGGTAGCCAGAAGCACTCTGTGGGGGATAATCGGTTCCAAGAAGGTCGATTTCTAGTTTATAAGAAGTTTGGAGATCGCATGACTTACGAAGAGTACGCGGAAAACTTGCTGGACCTAAGGAAGGAGCTCAGGAAAATTTTGGTCTTGAAGAAGAAAAAGGAACACGGCGAAAAACTTGATGCAAAGCAGGTGAATTTTACTAATTACGTGGTATTTGATTTTCCTGGCCAAGTGGAGGGTTATGATCAGCTACATTTTGGCCAGGGTTTTAAAGTTCAAAGCGTTACCTCGGAGTAGGTTTAGTCTAGCGAATATTTTTTCGAGTGCTGATTCAAAATGCGAAACGCAGAGGCCGTAAATCAATTTCTTTAGAGTTTTAACCTTTTAATTCTATTGAGCAGAAAGTTAACTCCAATAGAGAGGAACAATTACTCCATGGGAAACCGGGAGGTACAAGTATTTGTAAAAGCGTTACCGAAAGTTAGGAAGAAAAGGAGTCGGTAATTCATGTCGCGTAGAGAAAAAATGACATGTAATAAACTACTTACCAACTACTGGAGTTCTTGCTTCCGTAGCCGTCGTTCCTGCCTAAACTCTTAAATTTGGTTGGGTCGGATTACGAATTCTTTTCCCTTGGCAGTCCTACCAGTGGGAGATCATTCATTCCTCAAGGACCACCTTGGCCCTTGTACAGAAGCTTAGATTCACCATTACCAGTATCCAGGATGATCATTATTGCTATGGTTATAATTACGATATAGGAAGAAAAACTAAGATCAGAAGAAGACGTCCTGCAGAGACTGAAAAACTTGCAAATGAAGTTTGATTCCCTGGGAAATTTAGAAGACATGTATGACTGAGGTGAGCGAGTTGCAAGAGACGATAAGTGTAAGTTGAACTGCTGTATCTTGTAGGAATTCATAGCTTAGTGAAATCAGCTAAAACCGCAGAGCTCACTCGCACTGATTTTTAGTTAAGAAAACCTTTAGGTGTGTGGAAGCATGTAATCCTTTCACAAATGAGTGTTTGTGAAACTGAATAAGGTAAACTAATTTTAAATTTTAGCGAGAATTCTTTTTTCAAAGAAACCCTCAATCGCAATATCAAGGTGAATACTATGAAATCCAAAAATGCTCTAGTGGAGCGTTTGTGGATTTCACTGATCGGATATGTGTGCTGAGCGTTCCACGTTCAAAGTTCATTTCATTGACCAACACTTTGCGGAACCGTGTGTTGAAAACGCTGATTGGGTGCGAAGTGTTTGGCGTGTGTAAGGTGATGGAAGTGGTGAGAAGGACTTCGGTAGCAACGATAAGAAAGCAGGAAAGTTCTAACTTGAACGGGGTTTTAACACATGATATCGACGCTACAGATGTGCCGGGTCCCCTATCAGTACCTGTTATTACAGGTGATCCTCTTAAGTTTACAGCAGCTAAAGAGTCAATACAGTTGAAAATGACACATGAGCCAAGTTTAAGTGTTAAAACTGCTGATGTCTGTAATAACATCTATTGGGCCATCAGGCCAATTGAGGTCATGGGTTTAAATCCAGTTAAAGGCCCAACAATCTCAGGCGTTTTATACTATTTTATTTCAGCAGTTACCAAGACCTTCAAACAAGAATCAGTTGATTTTTTGTGACTATTTTTTTATGTATAGACACGTTGATTTTTTTTTTTAAATTAATTTACATTGAAGCATGCAGTTTTCTTTGAAATTTCAGTACCCAGTGTGCATCCAACTTTTGAAGAAGCTTTCAGGGCCAGGATCGCGTCCTGCATGACTTTGAATCGTCACTGTGCGACTTAATTGCTCCCCATTGTTTTTGTTTTTATTTGTTTTGTACCTTCTTTCAGAGCAGTTTTCAGATGACTGGCGAAAAACCAATATCAAAGTAAATACTTCGATTAATTGCAACACGAATGAAAAGTGAAATGAACCAATCAGAATTCCAAGCAATTATCTTTAAGTCGATCAGTAGCCATAGTAATTGCAATCGCGCAATTACTTTCGACAGTCGTTTGGAATCTGCTCCATTGGCGATGTAGTCAAACCCTGAAGTCCTAAGGACAAATTCGGGGACTTTTGTCTTGTGAGCTAGCAGCGAAGTTCCAATATTAGTTTGTCTTGTAGAATTACTTCTAGAATACAGGGCTACAAGTAACGGCCGGTCATCGCACAATGTCCGGTCAGAATTGGGTATCCTTGGATTGCCGGACATCTTTTCCGGTCCTTTACTGACTTGTTCAGAGAAATTTTAATTTTTAATTATTTCATAATTCGAAAGAAATTAGTGGTCAAGAAATTCCCGGTAGTCGCAAATTGCCACGACGTCATCCAGTCCTGTCGCGACGGCAAATCACCGTGTCTTCCGTTATTTTATTTACTTAAGTGTTCCCAATTAGTAGAGAGGGTTTTACCTTTGGCGAGATACCGTGATTGGCTCTTAAATAAGTGATTGATTTTTTGATTGATTGAATGATCGGAAAACGCCCTGACGAAGAATAATCTCGCTGCACCCAGAATATTCCAATTAACATTTGTTGCAAAGTGCAAAATGCAAAGAGCGGTAAAACTGTAAACTTGTAACTTTTATTGCCAAACCGACTTGGATTCAGTTGTTTTTTAGTTTTAAAAGGTTTGCTGTGCAATCTGCGTCAACTACAGGGAGTTTAAGAAGCTACGAAGGTTGCTGCAATGAAAAAGACACATTAAAATTAACTTTGCGTTAGCCTGAGGTAAAGTGTTTTACGATTATTCCATGTTTGTCACATTTTACGAAACAGGCGAAGTGCACTTTTGTTTGTTTGGCACGAGCGGCTTTTTTGTAAAGGCAGAGACAAACAAACATTTCAACAATTTAGTCCACGGTTGTAAATAACCGACTTAGCTCAGTGATTAACTAAACGAAATCCTGGTAGTACCTTAGACCCCTACGCGGGAGCCAGAATTGCTGATGATCATAGTTTTCTGCAGCAAACCCAGTGAATGACACGGATTTTCAACTTTATTTCTATTTTTGTTGTTTTTTTTTTTAATAGTAACATTCTATAAAACTGTAAAATATATATGCAAAATAGTCTGCACCAAAATAAATCTATTTTGAAGTTCAACAGTTTGAGTAATATTGACGTTTTTAAGTTGCTTTTGGCTGCCTGTTTTCACATCATATTATCCTCAAAACACACTAAATGTAGTCTCAGACAACCTAATTTTCACCATTTCACGAGGTAGTGTGCCCCCGGACACCCCTAGAGGTTCGCGCCTTCGGCGTTCGTTTGGTCTGTCTCCTCGTTGGATCGCACCCTACTTCAACAAAGCCTGCTTACGGGCCTGGATCACAAGGTCTTACGTCAATACTCCCTGAAAGGGTGGAGAAAAAATGGAATCTGTTGGCGCGGGACTACAGTTCAGTTTCTATGTGATCAGAAGTGCGCATCGTAGAAATCTTTCGGCACAAAATCCACTTGGTTTAAACAAAAGCTGTCGAAAGCCACAGCATAACTTCGAACAATGCTCGATTCGTTCGTCTTCTGAGCAATGCTTATGGAGTGTTGTCTGAGGAGAGAGGCTAAGTACTTATTCTTTTGGCCTAAGGGAGAGGGTTACATGTGAATTTACATGTAAAAAGTGGGGTAGGGCAAGTATAGTCTGATTTTTTTCTGAGCAATATTACTTAAAAACCTGGGATCACGGTTCAATGAGCTGAAAATAGGCCATTTCTGAGCTCACCTCAGCCTCCATTTTAAGGCGAGGCTAAGTGCGAAGTCTTATGAAAATCAGTTTTCGTTCACATTGAAATTGGACCTTATTTTCATAAGAAAAGTTTCGCACTTAGACTCGCTTTCATAGAGAGACTGAGGGGAACTTGGAAATGGCCTATTCTGGCCCCCGCGACAGGATCATTGTTTACGCAAAATCAGCAGTAACAAACCGAAAAATATCCGGCGAGCTTTATTTTTTTTGTAAATTACTGAGTGGACAAACGTTCTTGTTCTCAATTTGCTTAATTTCGTTTATTCTCTTTAGCCGGGGAAAAGTCTGAGACGCCTTTACATAATTAATGACCTTTTACAAAATCAGTCGTACAAAGAAATGATTATCACGGGTGAAACATAAGCAGTGTTTGAAATTCCTTACTTTGTTCTCCTTGTCATGAACGAAGAAAAGGAAGAGCCTGGTTCCGGGTTGTTACTTTTGTATTGCGTGACCACAGATAGCCCTGTTCATGCATCGTACTACAGTGTTCGTTTCAATGTTGCTGTGTTGTTCTTTACGCTTTTCGAACTTACTGAGAGGTTACCAAATGCATTCGTGAATGGAAGCATTTCGGTAAGTCTTATTTCATTCAACATGACTCTTATCAACAAAGTTATTTAAATATAAATGTGTAGACGGCGTCTGGGTATAAAGTAAGCTAGAATGAGGCGTTTTTCCTCTTAACTTGTCCTGAAGCTACCACAGCGTGCATGTTGCTGGCTATCTTTTCTCTTGTGCATACAATGTGCTATAAAATTTGCGCTATGGAACGCATTAAGCTATAAACTTCCTGTCATAAATGGCGAGGGATTACCGACACGATGCTTCGAAGTTGTAACGGCGAAATTCAGAGGATTCGATTAATTGCATTGTTCGGATTTTATCATGCACTTAACTCTCATTTCGAAGGGGGAGCTATTTTTATTGAACGATTCTGTCATTTTCAACATTGGACGAGCAGGAAAACAAAGCTTGTAAGTTGATAGTTATTCACGTGATTGCTCCTCTCCGCGACCTTCCGTTGCAATTAAGCTTGCATGCCCGTTTTCTTATGATCGCATAATCCTGTTATATCCGGTAGTCAGCTACTGAAAAACTGTAAAGCAAATTAATTGCTGTCTTCGTCGTCGCTTACAGCCAAGTATGTTTTAAAACT
>BLFN01000780.1:552483-554983 GCA_014634225.1 Acropora yongei | reverse complement strand
TAGCTCAAATGAAAACAACGTTGAAAAATTTAGTCAGGCTAATAAATGTTTTAAGCTTTCACGAAGTGACCTAAGAGTTTGACGCATTATTATCGCTTTTTGTTTACAATCCGAATTACATGAGCCAAGATGCGCTTTCATGATCTTACAGAGAAGACCTCACTCACCTTGCTGTAAGATGAAGCGGAGTTGACCCATCGACTCCAGTCACATTCACGTTGGCCCCAAAGTCAAGCAACATGTTGACGATAAAAACGTGGTTATTTTGGGCGGCGTAATGCAGTGCTGTAAAACCGTGTTCGTCTAGAGCGTCCACCGCGTACGTTTTCTCGGCCAGAAACCTTCGTACATCGTCGGTGTTGCCACGCATTGCAGCGCGGTGATATGGGATGTTTGCGTCCTGCAAAGGCCCCATTTTCATCCCGTAACGAAACGAATCGTCTCGAAGTTGGGGCCTTGAACCAATTCCAACTTGAGGGCTGTTAGTTTTTATTTGGGTGATGGGGCTACTGCGAAACTTTGTCATAAGACTTCGATATTCTGCCACATTGGCCATCGAATTTGTCCCATTGGACTCTATATCATCAGCCATGTTCGTAGGGAAGATTACTTCTCAAATGGATACGTGCCTTGTCATTCCATCATTTTATTACGCTTGACTGCTGATGATCGCATAACAATAGTTCTTTCGTGGTTTCTCGGCAACAAGTTGCATGACAGCTAACATAATATTTATTTTGACAACGTCACAGCGCTCAAGTTGCCTTCTCAAAAATGAGGACTTATGGTCTCAGTGCAGGGAGATACAAACACAAACAAAATCATTCATGCGCCCAATTTCATAATTTATTTGAACCCAAGAGTTCAGAAATGAAATGATCTGAATAAAAAAAACGCAAACAAAAACAATGTCGGTTAATATCAGAATAATAAGTCCTTGTGTTGACCAAAGTCATTACCGCTACACTGGATAACACAAGCAAATAATAAATCTCTCTCTCTCTTGTTTGCTTTTATTGTTTCTGTATGTCACCATTGTTATTTCTGTTTAAGAAAATGACAATTGGAATGGCTACTTTACAATTGCTCAATTTCTCTGAGTTTCCATGTCTCAAGAGGAACATTTCCTTATTTAATTGACTTGACAGAGAGCAAATCAACTGATATTCCCCCATTATTGGGGCTGACATTTCTACCTGAGTATATTTCCCACCAGAATAAAATGGACTATGACCCCAGAGGTTCCCCCTGAGCCAGAGTTGATTGTCCACCCTGACCCCATGCAGTAGTTTTCCCAACCCGAACTAGAGTGGACATTTCCCTGGGATACGCGTAATTGTCCCCTCTGAGAAATGAGGCTTCTCCCGCGGGACACAAGTGTATTTTCAGCTTATGTTTGCATTAAAAAAGCAAACAAAACAAAACAAAACAAAAACAAAAACAAATCATATTTGACGAAAGTTTTCTTTTCTCAGCTACATTTCCTTATTTAAACAACATCACTTTGAACAAATACCCCTAAATTTTGGCACCCATGAAGAACGATTTCATCCTTCAACCGTAATATCACACAGCAGTTCTAAATTTTAGGCATAGTCAATTCTGTATTGCAAACCGAATTCTGTGACATTTACTCCGTGTTAAATCCATGCATGTTAAGAACTACTACATAGTTCACTCTACTGAATTCCGTAGACAATGCTCAAAAGGTGCACAATGGATAAGACCGAGAAAAGCCATTGGGCTCATCCATGGACAGCAATTTTTTCCAGCAGAAAGAATGAATAGCTTTGAGGACGTCTTTCTACCATGGGAATGAAACTCCCAATCTATCGGATGGCTTCCATGGGGGCCTTATCGCTCCCCCAACCCTATTGGTGAGCACCCGCACCTACTTTAGAAGCAACAACCTTGAGAATATTCATTTGATCCTGCATCGCGTTCATGATCGCAGCCTGACGCTGCTTGACCATCGCCAGGTCGTTTGTTAGCACTGCTAGGCTAGGGTCCTCTTCGATCTCCGATTTTGCATCTTCATCAACTAGGTCTTTGTCTTTAAACGTGTCCAATTTGCTTTAGATAAAGACAGAAAACATTGATTTTTAGATTGGATGAGGAAACTATTACCAACGGGGTGCAGCTGGGGGGATTAAGAAGAGGGGAAAGTAGATGAGGGGAGGGGAAGACCAAAGGAAGGACATGACATCCCTTCCCTAAAAAGTTCTCTAAAAATTCAGGATTTTGTTAAAGTAAAATGAAGCGATAGAATCATGGAAACCTTCTCTACCTAATAATTTGAACAAAAGCATTTTCGCTCTTAAATTGGAATGGAATTTTCCGCATTCCGCCATCTGATAAGCTTTCAATTAAATTTGCAATTACATCCCATCAGTTATTTTCAGGTCTTTATCATTTGTGGAAAAGAATAATCAGTGAAGAACAATTATTTGATGACACCGGGTATTTAATATTAACCCTTCCTCCTTTCGACCCAGGTCCC